>JAWNKZ010000064.1:17487500-17737500 GCA_035041615.1 Drosophila anomalipes
AAGTAGACTGGCTGATTTGAGGTTGTTTCTTAGCCCATCTTGATAAAATCTTTGCAGATGAGCAATACTTTATCCAAGGTATATACAAAACCGATTAGAAGGATGCACGTTTAAAATAGTCGCATTTATTGCTATCGGAAATCGATTCTTATTGATATTCGCGAAAGTTATCGGAGTTATCGATAAAATTAAATCATTAAGAGTGGAAAATTAAGAAACGAGTGGAGTTATCGATAAAATTAAATAATTAAGACATACAATAATATATATAAAACCACGCTCAGGTAAATATTTTTTTAAAATTACGGCTTTTTACATTTTTAAATTTCATTTTGAAATTTGAAATTTGCCTTTCATTTTACAGAAAAGTGGTTATCGCCTGTATCATGTTCTTAGTAACTGTTTTATTATTCATATCGCAAAGACAAATGAAAATAGGCCGATTTGCACTTTTTCGACTCCTCTGTTAATGCTGATCAACAATATATATATATATACCTTAAGGGGTCGAAAATGCTTACATACTGTTGCTGTTACATCATTCTTGCCAAATTCACTATACCAGTTTGGCCCATATTCAGTCTGTCATACTCAAAAGCCTTATTAGACCATTTCCATTGCTAGGCTTCTTTAATGTCGGATTTCTATTAGTCGTACTTATTTTGTTCTCTTTTTGTTCGCATTTTGTCTGCTTTTTTTCCCATCGTGAAAACGAAATGTCAGCAGGACATTTATTGTTGTCATGGTTGGGATGGACTAACTAATACATATTTGATTGTGTCCTCGTCAGGATATGTGTATGTACTTAAGTACAAACGTCATTTGAGCGTAATCGACCCGGTAATCGAATGGCTTTCATCTTGAATAGAAACTGATATTGAGAAGGTCATAAAGGTTGCGGGCGAGATGGTAATTAGAATATTTGATTTACATCGGCATGCAATTAAATTCAAATTATATTATTATACATCTGAGATTTGAATAATGCAAAAGTGTCTCACAAATTTCCAGTTAACATGGAATTGTATTACAAAATTAACAAAGACAAATTCAATTAATTTACTCTGTTTGGATTGCTAATAGCAATAAACTAAGAACATATGATTTAAGCTGCAAATAAATTAAGTTTTAATATGCATCACTTAAAATGCCAAAAGCGACTGTAAAGCAATATATTTTAATTAACCTTTCAATATGTAATTGTGTTGATGAAAGCAACAGTTATTGTTCAACTGCTTATAAAGACCGTTTAAGCGTTTTTATAATTGATACATTTCATATATTCTCCGAGTTGTATTTTAATTGAGACTTATTTTTTGAGATTTTTTAAATATTTTTCGGGCAATATATAAAAGAAAATAAGCTTAAAACTTAAAACAAAATACGCAATCATTTTTTTGTTTGCATCCAATTTTCTTGTAACGGAGACTTAAAAGCACTAAATGTTTGCTTTAGCAGTCCTTGTCTCAAGAAAGAGGCATTTTCAGCTCTTAGAGTGCCCTGCAACGGACTTAAGTCCTGTCGAGATTATGTGTAAAAACGATTTTTGGCCAAATTAGGATGTTGTGCAATAATTTCGGACACTTGACGAGCTACTCAAGTCTGTAGTTTGAGTACTATTTACAGCAAAAAAATCTTTAAATTTTCAGCTGATGTTGAAAATGTGATTCTTTTCGAATTTAACGCTTTTTGAATGTGATTCAACTAGTGTGAAACAAAAATACACTTTCCTCAATTTTATTTTTATGGGTGAAGGAAAACTTGTGTTAAGCTCTCCACCACCAATCGAGACTAATTAAATCAATTCATTAACAAAAACCAAAAAACCAACAATAAAATTGCACTGGAAAACTTTTAAAACAATTTTCGAATTCGTTGAGCAAAGACTTCAAATATGCAGCAGCAGTGGCCAAAATGCAAAACTAAAACTAAAAAAGAAAAATAGAAACAAACAGACCAATTTTAGAAATGCAGTAAAATGAAAAAAAAAAGTTGCAAACAACTTTGTAGCATACTTTTCAGTGCTGGGCAATTCATTAGGAAACAAAATGCAGACAGAGGCAGAAACAGAATCTGAAACAGAGGCAGAGGCAGAGGCAACTAAACGAATTGAAATGAAAGCTAAACGAATGAATGACAGCTAAACAAATACCGATGGCAAATAGATATTATCTGTTGTCCCCTCTCTCCCCTCTGCTCCACTGCTCCTCTGCTTGTACTTACGTCTTATGCCCCAATCCATCATTTTGTTGGCTTGATTGTTGGTCTTGGAAATGAAATGCCAGGTGGTCTTTTTGTTGGTGCTGTTGTTGTTGTTGTTGCTGTTTTGTACGGCAATTGGACAACATTAGCGTCGACAAATGCCGGACAGGAACCGGCTGCGACTAAACGTTTGTTTTTGCGTCTTCATTCTACATCATGGCTACAGAAAAAATAAAGTTTACGACAACTGCAACAACAACAACAAGAGCAACAGCAACAATAATAACGGGCGACAGCAGCACACACAAATTGAATTGAACTGTTTCTAATTTTGACAATTTTATGTATGCCTCAAGGAGAGCAGCAAGGACGACACTGACACCGACACACACACACACACGCACGGGCTACCGTTAACACAAAAAAACTGTTGCAGCCGCTGAGGCTGAGGCGCTTTCAGCTTTCCGCTTTCAACTTGGTGAATTTCCAAATTCCGCTGCCAATTCTTCGACTTCAATTTCGCTTGCCGCTTGTCCGTTTGCGTTTTCGTTGTTTTTTTGCCCCGGGCCGTGTGCTGTGCGCTGCGCTGCTGTGGCCCGAGCAGCATTTACTTCATGACTAACAAAACGAAACCCAAAACGAAAATACTAAAAATCCAAAGCGCACAGACACAATGCCAACGCCAACGCCAACGCCAACTGCGACGCCGACGAACTCTTCGATGGCGAAGTGTGACTGTGACGGTGCCGAATGTGCATGCTGTTCAGATAACTGTGTACGGGGAGCTGTGAACTGTCAAGGTGCGAGTCAGAGAGAGAGAGAGAGAAAGAGAGAGTGAGAAGACTGCTTCGGCACTCGAGTCTCCGAATCGGGTGCGTCGACATTGACGAGGACATTGACAACGACAACGACAACAACAAACACAACTTGAGCGTCGTTTCCGAAAAAAAATTCAAGTGACCGCAACGCTGCTGTCGTTATTATTATTGTTGTTGTTGTTGCTGTTGTTGTCGCACAGGTGGCGCTGTTCTCAATTGAAAATTTAACCAAAAAATTACTATTATCCTTAAAGCCACTCGCAAACGTTAGCAGACAGAGTGCCAATGACAATGGGTGGGAGTGTGATAGACGGTAAAGAGAAGAAGTAGCGCTTAATAAGACATTTGCACAGTGGAATCCTTCATAAAATAAATAAAGAAACGCTTCAGAAGCGCAAAGCCTAAAAGCATGCAATATAATTTGTAATGCCTCACATTAATCAACCCTTGAGCAAATACTTCCTGGGTTGAAAAGCACTCCAGAAATATGCCAACTAATGCCATTGTACCAAAAAGAGAAAAGAAAAGAATAAAAGCAAGAACAACAAGTGTAAAGATGGCAAAGCCAACTCGAAGGAAACGCAAAAGAGAGCAGAAAGAGCATAGGCGCTGCTGCATTCACTCCACGTACTCTCTTTCTCTCTCACACACGCTCAAAAGCGTTCAATCAAAAATATTGAACGCACATTAAGAGAGCGCAATATCCAATGGCAAGAGAGTTAGACATATAGTAAGAGAGCGCACTATTAAAAACAATAACAACAACAAGCAGCGACACCGAAATGCTGTTAAAATGCCAAAAACACTTGAAGCTAAACCGACAGACAGACAGACAGATAGCATAAAAGAGCGAGGGGAATACACAAAGCACTTGCAATCAGCTGCAGGTGTTGTTGTTGTTTTGGTTTCTGTTTGTTTTAGGCGTACGTAAAGTTTGTCATGTTAGCAGATAGCCCGCCCGGTCAGGTAAATAGCAGATAAGGTCAACTGTTGGCAACAGCAACAGCTACTCGAGAAATAAAAGTGCCCCAAAATTGAGACACTACTAAAAACAGACTGGTGGATGCTTAAGTGGAATTAATTAGTGTGCCAGCCACACAATTAATGCAAAGAGAAACAGAGTGAGAGCGAGAGAGCGAGCGAGAGAAAGAGAAAGACGCTGCGCTGCTCTCATGAAATATTTACACAAATGTGGTCGGCATTTACATTTTACACCTATTTGAATTGCACACGCAACGCGCCAAAAGGCAAATGAGAAATGGGCAAAGTTATTGTCTGCATCTGTATGAGTGTGAGTGTGAGTGAGTGAGTGAATGAGTGCGTGAATGAGTATGTGTGTGTGTGAATGAATGCATGGGAGAACAGCAGCATTAGTAGCAGAGCAGGCGGCAGAGCAGACGGCGGAGCAGACGGCAACATGTGGCTGTTAAGCGACTGCGCTGCCAGCCTCAAAACTTTGCTGCTTATGTGGTCGGCTGTCTGTGTGTGTTTGTGTGTGTGTGTGTGTGTGTGTGTGTGTGTGTGTGTGTTTGTGTGTGTGTATGCATGGCTGTGTGCGCCTGTGTTCGTTTGATGCCAACAAGAACATTTCCGTTCGCAGCATTTCTTTATTTTCATTTCTTTTTTTGTCGCCCTTATTTAAATGTCACTTATGTTTGTCGTTTTACTTTACGGCTGTTGTTATGTGTGTGTGCACGTGTGTGTGTGTGTCTGTGTGTGTGTGACATTGAATTCCCAGCGGCCTTTTTATTTTGTGCAGAAAGTTTATCATTTTCGTAAATGTGTGTTTGTTTGTGTGTGTGTCCCGTGTTGCCTTACTTACTTTGTCTGATTCTCAACATCCCCCCCCCCCCACCCCCTATCTCACTCCACCTCTTCAAATTAGTCCTTTGCATATATTCTTTTACCCGATTAGTGCCGAAATGTGTTTTTTGTTGCCTACTTTTTGGCATGCGCCGGAATTTTTGACATGCTGGAAATTTGTTGATTGATGTGTGAAGATCATGATTTAAAAGAGGAGTGAGTGTTGAATCAATCAATCACTCAATCAATTAAAAACACTCAAAATCAATCAATCAATCATTCACTTACTCACTCACTGGAAAATTATATTTATTTTCTTTCGTCGCTTTGAATATTGTAACGGTATTTCGTAATTTTCAAATGTTGCTGGCCAGCTTTTTGATGTAAAAGCTCATTGCAACGAGCTTTTGCCACGCTTGCTTTATTGTCCTTACACTGCTTGGTTTGTGTACACGCTAAGGTAATTTCACTGAGAGCAAAATACAAATTGAAAATTTTTGTTCTGAAATTATATATTTTTTGGTTGTTGGTTTTCCAATTTATTAGGATACACACTAATAATTTACTTCATAAATCTTTCCTATTCGAGGATTGCAAGAAAACTGTTGGAAAAGCAGTTCAAAAACAAAAAAGTTGTTAAAAAGTTAAAGAAAAGCCTATTTAATATAGGATTGATGTTTTTTCACTCAGATACTTGTGAAAATTCAATAATAATTCAAAGTTCTTTTAACAGTTTCCCAACTTTTGCTGACTTCATTATAATATTGGTGTATAAATATTCATTTCAATATATAAAAACTTACGCAGTTTTTCACATATGTCGTCCTTCATTTTCTATAAGTAGTTCTTCAACAAATAACTTTACACAATTGAAAATTGGTTAGGTTCTTTTTTTTTTGGTCTTTTCACATACTCTGAGAAACTTTGTTACAACACTTTGAAATGCCAGCAAACAACTGAATCAAGTTCCCAAGTTGTGTGTAAAATACCAAAACTCTTAAAATATGACAAAATAACAACAACAACAAAAACAACAAAATAGCAACAGTCAAATTCGCTTGTTGTTGTTGTTGATAGGCAGCATAATTATTGATAAAACAAAGCTAATCGCATGCTCGAAGTTGGCCAATACATATTTATTTATGAATGAGTTGCGTGGCTCACACTTTGAACCCCCCCTCTCCGCCCCCTTCAGCCAACCCACTTGAAAGGAGCCAACTAAGTGAATTTAAATGGCCCACAATCAGGCAAAGGATTTCAAACTAGAGAAACTCACCTCGCGACGTCGGATGATTCATGAGTATCGACAATGGGCACTCGTCGTCGTCAAGGATGTACTCGGTTCCATCGCTGTTTACCTGAAGAATGGTAAAAAATCATTTAAGAAATTATTACAAATTGTTTTTAAATAACTTATTCGAATCAATTACAGAGAGTTGATCGCATGTTTCTTTTCAGATATTAGTGGCATTATTAAGAACTCTACATTTCTGAACATACTAATATATATCAATTGGAAGATTGTATCTTTACAAGTGTATCTTTCATTACTATGAATATTTGTATCGAAATTTCTAAAACGGGCAAAGTCTTTAAGACAAAATAAACTTGATTTGCTTATCGTCTACAAGAAATTATTTTTTTTCTACTTTTTCAATCAACTTTAATTTCTGAATAGAAATCTTTTCCGAACCTGGACGAGGCAATAGTGAAGAGGATCCGCCTTCTCGAGGCCGTATTTGGTGAGCATTTCCCTGACGACAGCCTGGGCGCAGTCTCGTATGGAGAGGAGCAGCGTTTTGTAGGGCACATCCTGGCAGAGGCTTTCCCCGTAGATCTTGAGGGTGCCACCGGTGTCGGGTCCACCGTCACGTGAACGAAACTGTTGCAGCTTCTTTTCGAGCTTCTGCTGTCGGCGTCGTCGCATCACCGCCTCCGGATTTGAGATCGAGCGTGTGAATGACGTCTCCGGCAGTTCTGTGTACAATTTGCCAGCAACGGCATCGCTTGAATTGACACCGTTATTGCCACCGATGCCGCCGTTGCCACCGGCAATGCCATTCATATGGGCCGCTGAAGCGGATGCGCCGCTGCCACCGACACCGTTGCCCAGGCCCAGTTGACTGCCATTGGCCAGATTGGGCAGATCGGAGCCGAGCTTGGCCATCTTCTCCTTTTTCTTTTGCTCCTTCTTCTCGCGCTTGGACAGCTTACGCTTGAAGTTCAAATCCGATTGCTCAATGGGCTGCAAGATTAATTACAATGCGAATTAGTTGATTTGAAATCAAGTTGAAATAATGCAATTCTTACCGTCGTCTTCTGATCGATGTTCTTGAGCAGGAATCGACCCTCGCGATCATCGATGTGCCAGTTGAGCTGCACCAGCAGCGGCTTCTCATCCGCATTCAGGCGACGCTCCTCCCCATTCGCATGCACCTCGTAGAGGGCGTAATTTGGCACCGATAGCATTCGCATATCGGGACGAAACTTCTCAATGAGTGTGTCTGCAAAAGTGCGCAAAATAAAATTAAATACAAATATAAATATAAATAAAAAGTGATCAGCGCCCTTATCAAGTAACACGAAACCAGATAAGATAAGTGCGAATAAACAAATCATATATCACATATATACCATCAATAAATTGTCTGAAAACATATCTAAATGGCCGTTTCAAATATTCCCAGGTTAAAATTTTAACTAATAATGATAAGTTTGTGAAACGATAATAACGAATTTGAGCAAACTAGTTTTTTAATATTCTTTTTCTCTATTGATTAATGTTGATCTTAAGCTAAACGGCGTAACAATCAAAAATGTTGAATTGAATTTTGAAGGTAACACAATTTGTTTAATCGTAATAATCACTATTCAATAGCTATATCGACAAAGCTCTCTTTTACTATTCCATTTCCACAACTAAATCATGTTTTATAATCTTCTTTACTGATATTTTTATTAGGGTATAGAACTATGCCATATCCTTTTTAAAGCCTACTTTTATAGTTGCACGGTATACAAATAGGACATATCTACGCTTCGTACTGACAGGATATACAAGCAACCCAAATCCAAAGATTTTTATACCAAATCTCTTCTTTAGATTTCTAAATAGACTGTTCATTGTTAAATGGTATATAAAATATCCAAAATCCGTTTGTAAGTTAGTCTTCAGAAATGCAGGGTATACAAATATACCATATTCTGTTGTAAACTACTTCCCAGGGTACACAATTATCCCATATTCTTCTTAATCTAACCCATATTCTCTTCATAGTTTGAGGTTATGCAATATGTGCAATTTTCGTTTTAATTATACTTAATTATTACAGGGTATATAGTATATATTCTATATCCGGAATTTGTTGACTCACCTATGACATCTGTGACTGTGGCATCGCTGGCAACTCGAATGCATTTGGTGGCCACCTTCTGGCCGGCATCTTGAAAATAGAAGCGCATAACGCCATGGAAGAGCAGATTCTACAATATACAAAATATATATTTATATTAGACAGATTCCACGCAGACACATATATATTTATATATATATATATATATATATATATATATATATATATACTTTAAGGGTGCAAATGCATACCTCATCTGGTTCGGAGAGCGCAAAGAGATCCAATCGATTGGCATTCCATTGCTGTATAACTGAACGAACTGCCTCGCGATCCAACATTTTTTTATCATGTGACATGCTGTCAAATCGGCGGGGCAGAGCGGGGTGGGTGGGGGGTGGTTACAGATTGGGGAAGAGAGTGTGAGAGAGTGAGACGTAGAGAGAGACGGAGAGAGAGAGGTAATGGAATTTTTGGAATGTTTATCGTATTTGTGACTCCAGTGTGACGTCGTTTCTCAGCTCCTTCTTCTTCTTCTGATTCCGTTTCTTTGCTGTTGTTGTTGTTTTTTTTTTGTTACTGTTGTTGTTGTTGTCTTCTGGCAGCTTCGGCTAACTGTAAACACAAACATGAGCAAAAGGGAGAATTGGGTTAAAATTAGATTCTAGGTTTACAACTTCCATGAAGCAATCGTAAAAAAATGAAATTGTTCTCACAATTGCACACCAAATGCTGCATTTCCGACAGCTGCCACATCAAAAGGTGCAAAAATATGGCAAGCCTATAAACACATCGGTAGTAGAGGTAAATAGGTATATATATATATATATATATATTAATCTGACATCATCGAACTTAACATAAGCAGAAAGCAAATGTTTTTTTAATACAACGCGTTGACAGCTAATCGGTAATATTAGCATAAGAAACAAAATTTAAATATTTATTTCATTATTTAAAAATAATACTAATAATAAAGATTAAAAATAAATATATGTTTTGTTGATATTTTAAGCGCTTTAATTCACCAATGTTGTGTATATTCAAAACTCTCTTTCCACAACAATTTAATACAAACAAAAAAACCTTGAAGACAAATCAACAGATAATTGAATAAAAGCTTGCCTTTTTTTTAAATGGTGCAGAGTAGAAGACTTAATAAATCAAATACCATGTAAATGTTTTGTGGAAAACGTCATGTCATCTACCCAATTATGGATAACATGATAAAAAAAAGAAGATAATATTACAACGATTATTACAACAATCATTAATTGAAAATGGCATTATTACGATGTGCGTAACCCTTGAAATGTCCATATGCCGCACTACTGCCTCTTCCCCTTACCTTCATAGATGCATGCAAGTTATTTAAAAGGCAAATACTCCACAGATATCATAACTACTCAGCTTACATCTCATATATATATGTGGATGATAATAATAACTGACCATCGGTTAAACAAAAGACCCCGTTTTTTATGGAATGCAGCCACATATGGCACATGCCTCTTTACATTCTGTGTGCTGTCAATTAAAGAGTTTCATTACAGATATCTCCCTACCACGCCCCTTAACCAGCTGACCGGTGACCCCAGACGAAACAACGAACAACTTCATCGGGGCAGAAAATAAATAATGTTGCACACCAATTTAAAATGTACAAAATGTTCAAATGTACCTCAAGTTGTTCTTAGGGCGTGTCTGAAACGTTCAAAGTTCATCAAAGTCCGATGTCAAAAAAAAAAAGCGGAACTATGCCTCAATCCCCTCACCACTCCCCACCCACTTGCCTGCACCGGCACCCACCACTCCTCCGATCCAACTCCAACTGCTTTACCAATTGCCCCTGTTTTGTCTTGATATCTGTTGCTTTTGCTCTTGCTCTTGCTCTTTCTTTTCTTTTTCTTTTTATCTCTATTGCTTCTTCTTCTTTGGTCTTTTTCGTACATAGTTTAATAACCGTCAACGGTTACGCTTCGCAGAATTCGTCGTTGGCTGCGCACTCGACACGCAAGGGGGCAAAAGAGTGTGGCTGAAGTGGAAACAATGCACCCACCACAAACTGAAAAACCCCATAAAAGGGAACTTTGCTTAAGCTAAGCAATTTGTACAATTGCAATTGGTGAGGATGAGGGGGGGTGAGGATGAGGGAGGGATCGCATTTTGTCAACAAACAAACTTTAATTGTAACAGAAAAAAAAGTGGAATTTCTATACAAAAAAAAGTTAACTGAATTCGTACTTTATTTAATCGTTGCCTAGCGGTTAACAGCTAGAAATTCAATTTTCTTTAAAAAAATATTCTTAAGCAATTGCAAAATATATTTAAGCATATTTCTATATCTTTATCTTTATATATATTTATATCCTATTCAGTCTTCGATCCATTCAAATTAATTTTATTTTGGGCAAATACGATAAATCGCATCAAAAATGAAAATTGAAAGTACACTTTTTTTCCAATGTATTCTAAGCATAAAATGCAAAATTAAATTATTCAAACGTATTTATTTTCATTACTTTTAATATGTGAGAAGCAAAAATAAATGTATTTAAAAAATCATACACTGTTCCATCAAATAAATAAAGTTCCAGTTTTGGTACAATTGTACCAATTGTGGAGTTACCCAGGAAACATACAGCCACAGCAGGACGAAGGAATTGCAAAAGGTGTTTTTTTCTGCTTTGGTATTTAATGTTTGTGGCTTGATTTTGAATTGCATTTCAATACACTTTTGTTGGCTAACAAAAAAGTTGGTTGCCGAGCAGTTTTTGTGGGTTGTTTAGGGCTATTTTACAAATTAACTGAATATTTGTTATTTATTTCGAAATGTTTTTTGAAAAGAGTTATGATTGATTATGTGTAAATTATGAATTCAATTTTATTGCTAGTCGGGATTATAATTTTTAAACATTTTTGATTTGAGTCATTATGAAACTCCTTTAAAAAGATTAAATAAAAAAAACTCGCTAAACAAAAACAAATAATTTGTATTATTAGTATTAAGAAAAGTGATTATTAAGCCGAAAGCTGTTTTAACAGTAATTAGCAAACAATTTGTAGTTAACAGTTAAATGACATAGAAAGGAAGAATGCTGACAAAATATTTTCAGTAACTTGACAAGCCACAAGACAAAAGAAAAATGACCAGACTTGATCACAAGTAAAACTGGAAATGTTTATTTTTGTTTTCCTTTTTTTTTTTTGTAGTTATTTGGGCATTATTTTACAACATTATTAAAAATACATAAAAGTGACATTTACACTGTCGTCGCAACGGCGAGCAAAGTAAACAATTAAGTTGTCGATGTTGTTTTTGTTGTTGTTGTTTTGTGTGCACTGAGCCCAAAGATTGCGACTGCTGATAAAACTGTAAGAAAACCAGCCGGAAAACCACAAAACCAACAACAGCGGAAAGAAACAACACAAACAACAACAAAAAACAATGTTGCTTGACAAATAGACAGTAAAAGCAGAAAGACAAACAGACAGACAGACAGTCCGAGGGAGACAGAGATAAATGTATAAACTAAAAGCACCGCAAGACAAAGCCAAGACAAGAGACAAAGGCTAGAAGAAGAGGTGAATGTACCGGCCATGATCTCTGTTTGTATTGGGCGCACCAAAGTCTCCCAACTGGGTCGGGGACACGTTTAAATGCTGTTGGCCTAGTCACAATCAGCATTATTGGCTCTTGTCGTTTTTTTTTTTGTTTTTTCTTACAGGAGCCACAAAAATAAAAAATAAATAAGAAACGAAAAGCACTTGTTGGATTTGCAGTTTGCCAGACTTGCTTTCTCAATCAAAGAAGCTAAAACAAATAGTTTCAGCGAGTAGAAATTGTAATCATACAAGAAAAATCCTGAATTTACTAAGAACCGCTGTTATCCCGTTTTCACCTGACTTTCGAGACTTTTAATCGAAGCCAAATCATTTATTATTGTTGATTTGTTGAAATTGGTAATTTCACGTTTGGATCAGAACATATTTATTTAAAAAATATATATCTCAAGCCAGCTTGTAGTTCACATGTAAAACTTCGTTTTTAAGCAGAACAGAAACAATTCAAAGTTAATATTTATAGAGAAAACAAAATTTTCTTATTTTCTAATTTGAAATTTTGTCATTTCTAGTCTCAAAATCGAATACGAATCTTCCATTCAGTTTGCATTGAAAAATTACCGGTTTAATTTATACGCAATTCTAATTTCAGGCAAAGCTCTCGTCTTCCATGCGAATAATTGCCGCACTTAATTGAGTTAGTTGGCACGTTGAGCAGCGCTTAATTGAAAGCCAATAAGAAAGACAGTAAGTCAAGTACGTTGACAACACTTGGCAACAACAGCAACGCCAAAAACAACAACAATAAAGCGCATCTGCCATCATCAGTCGTCAATGACGAGCGTAAATTTGCTTTAATCAGCAGAATCCGTTTTCTGTTTCTATGAATGGGAAATAGCAACAACAACAACAACATATATAATTGTTAGCCATGACACAAACCTTTGCGCAGTTAGGTACTTTTATATCTTTGGCGTCTCTCTCCCTCTCTCTCTATCTCTGTCATTCGTTTGTCATGTTTGTCATTTGCAGCTTTGCTTTGCTTTGAAGCGTTTTTCTGTGGCTTCTTCTTTGCCGGGCGTTTAAAGCCAGCCTGTGACACTTTTGCACTCAACTCAAACAGTCAGCAAAACAAAATAAATAAATAAAATTTGTAAAGGTGCTAAAGTCGACGAGGAGAATACACTGTCTGAAATCGATAAAGAAAATCCAGAATAGAGAGACATACAAAGAGAGGGCGAGAGATATAGAAAGCAATAGAGAAAGGGAGATTAACATAGAGTGCGAAGAGAGTGCAGAGAAAAGATTATTAATAAAGAATTATTTTAAATTAAAAAAAAAGGGAAATTATGTTCGCTTGATCTACTTATGGTATCAATAAGATCTTACACTGATAAAGACAGACAGACGCACATGTTAAAACATGTATATATATATATATATATATATGTATAAACTGTTTAATATATATATATGATTAATATATTTTATATATTTGTCTGTTTTTAGAACTTCGCAAACATAAACTAAGTTTTGTTGGGTTTCCCTTTTATTTCAATAAAAAAAAAGAAAACATTTAATTTTTTTGTTAGTTTATTTATTTGTTGTCAAATATAAAATATATAAAAATTAGATTTTCATGCGGACTGTGACTCAAGCCAAGTAACATAGCTAATTATATGCAACCTTCGGCATTTTAAACTCAGCACTTGTATTATTTATAATCCAATTTAACCGGCGCCGACGTTGCTTAAATATTTCTGGCGACATTTTTCTATTAAAAGTGCTCGGAATACTTAAATACTTAGGCACATCAGCACACACTTGTTTAGAGTAGTTATGAAAGTCAGTTATGAAGTTAGTTATTTGCTGCTAAGTCATCTGTAACTGTTGTTGACGCTTTATTGTTGTCTTAGCGCAACTTTTGTTGGCCAAAATAAATGTTTTTTCATTTTGATCATCGTATGTGAAAACTGAAAAAGCAAAAAACGCAAAAAAAAAACCGGCGTATGCGAGCCGGCTTCAAATGACATACCAAAGTGGTTGTTGACTCTTTTTGTTGCTCATATTTTTATACCCTGAACGCACTTAAAATGGGTAGATAGGGGTATAATGAAGATGGGCAAAAGTATGAAGGAAGTGGACTGTCTGCCCATTTGTAGGAACAAACCGATCTCATTTTATCGATAACTGCCCGCGTTTTGCGAATATCGATTTAAATCGAATTTTCCAATTGATATATATATATATATATATACCCAGACATTATTATTAATGATTTACTGCACAAATTGCATTAAGATCGAATCAGAAACACAGATTTTGTTAACCAAAACGAATTTTCATATTAAAGAATCCCATATCAGCCAGCCTACCATTTAACAGCTGCATTTAGGGTATCTCCTAGTCGAGCTCTCCCGACTAGAGTCTTCTGACTTCATGTTTTTTGTATTGTTACATGGCCAACCGTATTTTTTTGTTTTGCCATAGCATTAAAAACACATAGGTGAGTCTCTTTTTCAGTTAGCAGTCAAATATGAGTCAAGTTGGTTGCTATTGTTATTGTATTGTTTGTGGGCATGCTTAATTGGTAACTGGAATTTGGGTTGAGCGCAAAATTTTAATGAGCCTCGAAGTACTCGAGGAAATGCGGAGAGAAACGAAGGCGAGTCGAGTCGAGTCGAGTCGAACTCATGAATCAACCCGAGCAGACGAAATGCGGCTTAGATTTGAATTTAAATAGAGGATGCCCACAAACAAACAGGAAGCGGGACACAGAACAAGCCACCATAATGATCGTGACTAATTCTTGAAAGATCAACTCGCTTTTTTTGTTCACTGTTTGACTTTGATATAATGAGAGAAATTATTCCAAGCAGGCAGCGACTGCTTAAAACACAGTTACGAAAAGTTCAATGAAATTGTAATTATCATTAGTCACGATCTGCTGTTGTGATCACACCTTTTAAAAATAAAACACACACACATATACACACATACACACACACACACACATACACACCTACACGTTCTACACATGTTATAGGTGGCCTTATTTACAATCAATTATATGCCTCGATCACGACAATTTCGTGCTGTAAAAAACATATCGTAGTCACTTTCACAGCCTTCGATTTTTAGTTGGCAATGCTTTTTAATTGTTAATATCGATTAGTTTATTAATTTTACCTTTTTATACACTAACTTTATGGGATTTATGAAAATTTTACAAATATTATATCAATTAAATAAAATAAAAATAATTAGCCAATATCATTTGAAGATTACCAAAGCATATATATAATGTAATAATGAAGACATTCTTCTTCTGATATTTGCCCTTAATGGATTTTTATTTACGTGCCTGAAAAACGTTCAAGTAAAGGCTAAAAATATGCTAAAAACAATAATTAAATATGATCATTGAATATTTCAGATTTAAAAACTGAACGAATGAAATACATGAATTTATATGTAAACCTAATTTCTCTTATTATATTTAATGTGAAATCATGTCAGACAACTTTATAGGCACACTTTCATTTAAAAAATACATCTATTTGATTTTAATTCAAGTTAAAATGAAATTCCAAAAATAATCGTTCTTTGTTCTTAATATTTTATTGCATTGTAGCACAGCGTATACAAATTGCAATAATAATTTAAGTATCCGCTCTGTTAATTAGACAATTAGCCTTTCTGTGTCTATGTTCAGTAAATGCAATTTAACCCAATTACAACAAATTGAACACCTTTTGTAGCCACAGCCACAGCCCTGAACCACAAGCCAAATACACATACATAATAATTATGCATTCCACAGCAACAACAACAACAACAGCAACAACAACGACAACATTCAACATTTTATTGTCGTTCTCATTGAGATGGCCGCTCCCCAGAAACGTTGCCTCTTTGCATACCTAATTAGTTCATTTCCCATAAGCTGAAACGCTTTTTTGTGAGAACATGCATAGAAAATGGTAAATATTCATATACGATAAGTTTGTTTATTCATATGAGCAAATCAAACAATGTGAAAATACTAAATACAAAAA
This sequence comes from Drosophila anomalipes, assembly GCA_035041615.1. NCBI lineage: Eukaryota > Metazoa > Arthropoda > Insecta > Diptera > Drosophilidae > Drosophila > Drosophila anomalipes. The sequence goes on from JAWNKZ010000064.1 coordinate 17,503,296, forward strand.
AACAAAACAAAAAATAATTATATGATCATGCAAAAATGCGCAACGCGTGTGAGTGTGAGTGAGAGAGAGAGAGAGACACACAGAGAGAGATTTGCATTGCTCAAACGACTCATGGGCGGTTATTTCTTTTTATACCCTAGACCTATTAAAAATGGGTACAAAAGGTGTAATGATGTAAGCAAGTAACTCCGATTGCAGAATGTACATATATTCTTGATCAGCATGAAAAGTCGGTCAGTATAAAGTCGGCGATCTCAGAGACTTTCAAATTGGAATATAAGTTCCCATATATCATAAGCAGATTAACTTTATTCCATGTATAAATATATTTCTTGTTGTGTTTGCATATTTATCTTTCCAACAGCATTAAAATCCACTACTTTAAAGAAATATCTTCCTTATAGGGTTCGACATAATCTTGATCATCTGGGAACTTGGGATCAGGGTACCTCCTCTCTCAAGTTCTCTCCCTCCTTATCTCTCACTCTCTCTCACACATTCTTCCATAATAATGCTCATCTGTAAAAATTTCAGTAAGATCGGTTCAAAAACTTTGGTTTAGGGTATTTCCTAGTCAAAGTCTGTCTCTCTCTCTCTCGCATTCTTACTTGTCTTATTGGATTTGCATTTTGCGTGCAACGAATTCGGAATGTAATTTGAATAATTATATGGGCAAAAACAGACAACAAGTGGAGGAGATCGAAAAGCAAAATGATTAAAAAATATAAATATAAAAAATATAAAAACAAAATAGATACGCAATCCATAAGCGGAAACTATTAATCAACTTTCACTTGTTTGTTTTACTGTAGCTCTCAATTATTAAAACTTTTTTTTTATTTTTTTTTTAGCCATGTTTATTAATGAATCGCTGACCGTTTTAGCCATTTTAGTCAAATGTTGTTTGTTGTATTTTCTAAGTGGTTCCATTTGATGTTAACTTGTTGCTCATCAGTGAGCCGAAACAGTTAACAGGTTGTTGACTGATTATGCTTATGGCCTTATCTCTATGCCATTATCATCATTTCGTCTTGATTGGCTGGCCCTTTTATTTACTTCTGATTACAGGTAGCCACAACAACAAATGCAAGATAAAAGTAAAAGTAAAAAAACAACTTTATTTTATCTATTTATAAATTGTCATTTAAATGCTATATTTGCTGCTGATTCATTTTTAATATGCAATCTTATCTGTCATTCGGCATTAGGGCATCAAAGTTTTTAGATTTCTGATATGAACGGTTTCCATTGTTGAGGTTGCCAACAAAATCAATAGAAAATCGTGCATTATTTTTTTTTTTTTCATTTATTTATGTTTATGTTTCGTGTTTGCAGACTATAAAATTGTTGAACAAAATCTACAAACTAAAAATAAAACACATTTAATTTTTGTAAAAAGCATTTTGAGTTGTTAGGGTTTTTAATTGCGAAAGCGTTCTAGTTTTCTGACGATAACTGTAACTAAAAATTATCTCAAAGCAATTTTTGAATTCGCAGAAATGTGATGTCATAACCTCAACTGAATCGAGATCAAAACTGACTCGCTCCCTCTCATCCCCTCTCCCTCTCCCTCTCTGTGTGCCCCCCCTTTTCCCCTTCAGTGCGAATGCTTGCACAACATATATGGTAACTACAAACATATTCATTCAAAATAATGAACGCTTTAAAACAATACAAAAACCCAATCGTAAACCAAGTGAAAATTTTGTGTTCACCATTTTAATTAAAAAGTTGCGAACTTTTTATACAATATTTATACCCTAGACGCATGAGCGATAGGGTATGCATTAAGGAAAATACCCTGCTGTAACTAGTAATATATTTATTATACAATAATATGGATGTTAAACGCCGGATCTTGCTTTGAAGCCAGAAAACAAAAGATTATTATCAATACAGAGCTTTAACAATGCCTTCTGTCTCAGTTGTCTAAGCTTTGCTTTTATGTTTTATGTGTTTGAAATGGCTTCCCTTTAAGTTTGAGTCGACTACCGACAAAGCAAAAATATGCTGAAATGACATGAACGATTGAGCACGACGGAGGTTAAAACATTTTACTATGGACTTGATTTTCTTAACAAGCTGTAGCTCAGATGTCATCGATCTGGATTTCCAAGGGAAATAATTGAACATTTTAGAATATTTATAAGAATATACAGCTTTTATTGCCAACTAAGGTGCCAAAAATAACTCAATGTTCCTCTTTGATTTTCATTACTAAATTTGTAAATAAATAATAAAGTGATGTTTAGAATTGTATATTTTCATTTTCATGCTGAGAAGCTGTTCTAATGCGCTTATTGAAAAGAAATCGTTCTACAAAGACAGGGTATTTCTCAGTCAAAAACTGTAACACTCTTACTGGTTTATTTGCCAGTTTGTATTGACATAAAAAAAAGAGATCAACATATTATGGTTAAAAGCGTTCAGCACAATTACAAAGGCGACAGCAACAGGAAAAACAGTTAAAGTGACGCACCCGAGATTTTCCAGCTTGCCACAATTGCTGCTGCTGCTCCTGTTGTTGTTGCTGTTGCGATTTTACATACATATCTTGTTGCTGTTTGCTGTTGTTGCAGTCTAATTAGGCCAGGAAGCAATTTAAGTGTTTAGTGGAGCCGCTACCTGCGCTTTGTTGAATATGCAACACACGACACTTTAACAATTTAAAATAATATGAATGTAGAAGATACAAAAAGAAAAAAAATAATATATATATATATATACAGGACAAGATATATAGTCTGTATTGCCTGCTTCAGTACAAGAAGTTCACATTGGGTGCATATTTAATGTGGGAAAATCATAATGTCTGTTAACCGGAACCCGCTTTGAAGTTGATGTTGATTGCCCCCCCTCCCCCCGCCAGCAGCAGTCAGCAGTCAGCAGCCAGCAGCCAGCAGCAAGCAGCAGTCAAATGGCCAGGCACTTATATATCTAATGGCAAGCTATATATCCGACAAGATACGACCAGTATGAAAGTACGATTCCCCTCCACAACTTGTGCGCACTTCTTGGAAATGCGCAACTTTCACTGCGCCAAACAACGCCCATAAAAAGAGCCCAAGACCAAAGAAATTTAAACCGCAACAAGTCAACTATCAAAAGAGAGACAAACAGACAAAACAGACAAACAAACATACAAACATACAGACAGACAGTCAGTCAGTCGGTCGGTCGACGGGCGAGACAATGCGACAATTGACAATCGGCAATAAAATTTCAATTAGCGTGAAAATGTCAAATACTTGAGAAAATGCAATAAACCCAAATAAACATTGAACCAAGAGAAAATTCACAAGTGAAACGCAAACGAAAATCAACATAAAGAAAAGCATACAAGAAAAAAAAATAAATAAATAACTCACATTTAACAATTAAATTAGCCTTATCAATGACTGCTGAGAAAAAATTACTTACAAATTATCGTTATTATTATTACATCAGCTGCATTAAGCAGCAAAAATCGAATAAGGTAATCGATATGCAGTAGTCACACACATAACTAATGCTTCAGCTTCAAGGCAAAATTAAATTTAATGATTTTTTATTTTGTTATAATAAAAGTATACATATCAGCAAGTCTCTAGTCGAGAGAGCTCTACTGAAAGTTACCCTAGACTCAAATGCGATTCATGTGTTCTCTGTAATTTTTATCAAAGAAATACACAATATATCTTGTGTTTCTTCTTGATTACATCGTTACAGATGAGCAATATTATGTCAACTTTAAAAATGTATCTTTAAAAATGTGATTTTTTGCAATCGGAAATCGATTTATATCGATATTCTCAAAACTATCGTTAAAATGAAACAGACTTCAGTTGCTTGGGGTATACGACAATTTATATTACAAATTTGAGGACTATAGTTCGTAATCGGCTAGTTCATATAGACAGACTGATCAAGCATATATATACTATATGGGGTCGAAGATTGTTGCACAACTTAAATAACTCCTTTAACTTCAAATTCTTCAGCCTATTAAAATGTCAAAACTTGAAAAGCTTTAAGATGTCGCCAAAGCAGGAAATTTGCTCGTAAAGATATCAAAATTTTATGTACACCATATATTTTTATTACTATTACATCAAAACAGCTATCAAAGGCAATCAGTTCAGTGATCAATAAAAAATTGACATCTGCCCAATCATAAAATGGAAAGCTTTTACAACACTGGATTTTAAGGCAATGCTGCGATCGTTCTACCAACTTGGCCTCGTATTAACTGAAAGCGAAAGTTTTGACCCGATCAATGGAAAGTGAAGGGAAAAGGGGAACGATGGGCACTGAGTGTAAAACAAACAAAACACATTCTGACATGAAGCATAAAATCTTGAAGTAAATAAGACACACACACACACAAACAAACAAATTAAAAGTTAAGTGTTGTGAAACTATTAAAAAAAAATAGAACAACACCTGCAATTAAATGCCACACATTTAGAAATAGAAATAGATATACATATAGATATATATATATATATATATATATATATATATATATATATATATATATAAAGAGAGGTGAGTAGTGATTTATTAATTGAGCAATGTAAACAAGTTGCTCAGTTGACAGTTGAGTTGCGCGGCAAGTGCGCAGCTGACGCAGTTGCATTTTGATTAATTATGTACATCTACTAAAAGTCATTCACAGATGTCGCATTCCACCGCGCATGTGGCGTCTTAACCGGTTATGATTTGGTACAAATATTTATATATATATATGTATATATACGTATATATTTACACACATCAACTCTCATTCATCGCATCGGCTGCATAATAAACTAAACAAGACAATGAACATCATTCAGAGTTTAACTGCGATTTTTGGCCAAATAATCAAGCGACGAATTGGCCTTGGGTGTAGACAAAAACAAAAGAGCCCCTTGAATTTCGATTTATTGTTATATGTTTGTAAGCATTTTGAAAAAAACATATGTTTAACTTTGGCATAATATCCCAAAGTCATTGAGCAGAACTTGAGATTGATAGAAACTTTTCCAACATTTGTGGACTGTTTTTAGTTCACATTAAATAAATAAATACAAATGATAAAAACTACTATTACAACAATAATAATAATGTTATTAAATATTCGTTAATGAAGTTGCTGGCATAATGTTTCGAATAAAAGAGAGGAAAACTCATTAAAAAAATTCAAATTGTACTCATTCTATGCGTCATTCTCGCATTCACAGTGGTACTTTCAGAAATGATGAAATAGTTGAACTATCACTCTTTTTTGTAATTATCTGTTTATTTCAGTTTACTGTGTTTCAGTCTAAATAAATCATAAATAAGAAAATGTTGAATTTTGATAATTGCAAATTAGAAAATGGAATTTTTACAATCACCTCTAGAGCCGAGCACCTTTCTCAAAGCAGATTACATTCAAATTGTCCAAATTTCCGTATAATGTTGTAATTTTGGATATCAAGTAAATAAGTCATAAAAATAAAAACAGCTGTTTGTTGTTGTTGACCCACATCCAAATAACGGAAGCGAACGCGGATAACATCTTTTGTAATTTTAGCTGTAAAATAGTTGCTGCAGATAAGCAGCAAAAGCAGCCAAAAACAGCAGCAGCAGTCAAAATACTGCCAAGCATTAAATTTGCAGCTGTTAAAAACGGGATTTAAAGTCGAAAAAAAATTGTAATTACAGCAGCAACAGCGAAGAGAGACGGGAGAGTGTAATTTAGAGGTGCAAACATCTTGCGCAAACAAAACAGCATAGAGCACAAACCAAAAGGCAAATAGCCAAAGGTAATCAGCTGCCAGACAAACAGACAGGCTGGCAGAAAGACAGACAGACGGACGGACGGACGGACGGACGGACAGACTGACAGAGCGTAATAATTAGTTTGAATGAGGAGCAGGCGGCACTTGAGAATCCGAAGAGCATCAGCTTAACAAAAAAAAAAAAAAACCAACATCATAATAAAGATACATTTGCAAGCAGGCAGGCAGGCAGACTGTCAGACAGACAGACGCACATTAAGTCCACATTATGCATTCATTTGAGTGGCTGAGACAGACACCCAGACAAACCGACAGACAGACAGACAGTCAGAGACTCGTGTACTTATGGCATAGAGACACCAAATGAATTCGGCAAAAGGAAACAAAAGTAGAAGTGGCAACATTATGCATACATTGGGTATTTTCAATTCATTACTATTTTTTAAAGTGGGCAACTAAAAAAAGATATATGTGTATAATTCATATGCAATTTGATGTGCACTAAAAGTGGAATTCTAAACTGCTTTTTACTAATTTAATTTGTATTTATTTTATTTTAAAATATTTGTTATTTAATTTTTTTTCTATCGATTATTTATTATTTCTTGTAAATTATTTATTTTTATACATTTTTTAAAATTGTTTCATATATTGTTTCAAATATATACATTTCATATTTTTTAATATTTGTAGTTTTGGAGTTTGCAAATTAAAAACACATCAGTTGCGAAGTTGTTTCTAAATTATGTCTACAATTTAAAATGTATATATTATGCAATAATAAAATATTCATTAAAATACAATTAGGCAACTCTTATGCAACATGTACGCGACATACTCAGATGAGAGCCCAATTGATGTTGGCCTGGTAACGCTGTCGTCAACTGCAAGCGAGCGGACTTGCTGGAATTTCGGTTTGCTGTTTGGATTAAGGGTGGAAACGTAGACGACAACAACAACTACACGCATTCCCATCCATCCCAAAAAAAAAAAAGTCGAGGAGGGCAGCGAACCAGGCACACAAAACAAAACAAAACAAAAAAACCAAAGAGGACAGACGAAAAAGACAGAGCAGAGCAGAGCGGCAAAATCAAGATCATCGTCAGGCAGGTAGCTGTAACTGTAGCTAGCCCAGCAAAAAGGATCGTAAAGAGAATACACGCTAGAATGAGAGAGAGAGGGAGAGCAATTGAGGTGAGCAGAGGAGGTTCGCTGGTGCACTGGCGCAGAACGTGGTTGTTGGTTGGAAATAAAAAAACCGTTCTTTTCACGTTTTTTTTTTAAATTATACCAATTGACAATTTCAGGGCAACGCTGTAGTAAACGAACAGCAACAAAAAGTACAGTCATCTAAGACGCTCAAGCAGCAGATCCATTGTCGCACCTTTTGTCGCACTTCTGGCCATCAATCAATCAATCAATTCATACATCCATCCATCCATCAATCAAGAGCCACTCGCTCAACGAGTGAATAAAAATCGAAAAGTCAGCACGAATGCTTTCCTCAATTCATTCGATTATGTTGAGCATTATGCATTTTGAGTGCTGCTAGCATCCCCCCTCCCCATCCAATTCCAATTCCAGCCTATTTTTGTAAGGCATTTCCAATTTGGTGAGCTGTGATCTGACATTTAATGCACTTCACTTCCAACGAAATTCAAATGAAAATGCACACAAAAGGAATCTCAATGGTATTACTTATTGAAAATGTTGTCTGTACTCTTCATATATGCAGGATCTTTATGTTACAACCTTTAAATATATATGATGAGATGCATTTTAAAGAACCCACCCAAATGGTTAGAAAGGGTTTAATGGAATTATATATTCTTGATTAGCGTTAACAGTCGATTTACTCATTTCATAAATTTTATTTGATTTGTTTAGTGTCAGTCGACACAAAAAAATACAATAAGTAAAAAATATATTAAATTAAATTAAAAAATAAAATTTTATTTTAAATTTACAATAACAAAAATATTTATAAGAGATATAAAATTTCTGAAGGCATTTAAATGTAAAACGAACCAACATTTGTTGCATGGATTATTATCACTAATTGCCAGTATTTTAAGGCAGAGTTTGCCACAAAGTGCTGTGGTTTGCCGCTAAAATGCATGCAATGCAAATAATCAAAACAGAGGCAAAAATAACTTGTATTTTTTCTATGTTTTATCTTCACATAAGTAGAAGGAGAAGAGGAAGAAGAAGACGTACGAGTGTTCTTTCTGTGCGTAAAAATTGTGCAGTTTTTCAATGGAAGTTTTGCGGTTGTTCAAGCGGAGAGTGGAGTTTACCCACCACCAACCCACCCCACTGATGTACAGTAAATTGTTGTTGTTGTTGTTGTCGTGTGGGAAATGTGAGAGCCTAGTCTGTTTGTGGAATGTGCGGGAAGTGACAAGAGAAGAAGAGTATGAAGGGAGGGGGGAAGGGGGGAAATTGCATGGTCAGTCAATCGAAGATGAGGGCGTCGCTTGTGCAATTGCGGGAAGGGGAGGGAGGGGGCGTCTTCCTTTAGCTTGCATTAGCTTTGCTTTGCTTTTGGTTTGGTCAACAAATTTCTCACGCGACGCAAGCTGGAAGTAGATCTTTGAAATATGCTTGCAACCACACACACAGGCACACACACAACAAATGCGACACACACACATACGCGTATTTAGATTGAGATCGGGACTCGGACAATAGCTGACTGAAGCAAAACTCATGGGCAAAACATATTCAGCTCAAAATCACGGTCAGTCGGTAGACAAAATAAAACAAAAAATTAAAATATATATAAATAAATATATATATGTGTGTGTGTGCGTGTGTGTGTAGAGCAAAACAAGTTTGCCAAACAAGTTTGTGTGCTCGCAGCAGTTAGGGGCGGCCAGCGGCAGCAGGCAGGGGCGTGGCACTGACCGCACTAAATCAACGCAAAATGTCTAAGCCATTTTTTGGCGCTCCTTTTCCTTTTCCTTTTTTTTGCATTTTAATTGTTATGCATCGCAGCTAAATGGTCAAAAAAATCGGACTTAAATTGTGGTTGAAGCAGTTCTTGTCAATCAATGCAAAAAAAGGTGAATGCTGTTTTTTATTTATTATTACTTTTTATTAAAGTACATTTTTATAAATTACCTCATCATACGCATTTCTCTTTTTCAAGTTTTGCACATAAATCGGATTCTGCGATCTCTCTCTTTTATGATTTCTATAAAAAATAAAATGTCAAATTCTACAACATTTTACAAAAGAAATATATTTGCAATTACCAGAAGATATTATATTGTCTCTTAAAAATTTATAAATTCCAGAAAATAAACAAATTGTTTGTATTAATAGGCACAAAACATAAAATCTGAAAGTATTCGATTTATTTGTATGTTTATTTCTGGCAACACTCGCAAAATGAGCATAAAAATGAAAATATTTACGCTGCCTGATCTTGATCCCATTATGCTTATATATATATATATATATATATATATATATACATATGCACACACATTCTCAATTGTATTCTATAATATATACCTCTCCTTTGTAAGCCTCCTTAAAAAATGTGTTTCGATCTCGAAACACAGAAGCTGCTCGCTTTTTTCTTTAGAGTTGCTGTTTGCTGTTAATTCAATTCGAATTTGAATTCGAGTTCGCATGAAATAGACGCGAAACCAAATTCGATTTGTTTATAGAACGGCAAAAAGGGAAAAACACAACAACAACAGCCGCGGGCAGCTGCGCCAACAAAAAAAAAGCTCAAATTTCCAGTTAAAGCATAATAAACTATAATTTGTGCAAAACAATAAACCGCCGACAACGATACCAATTCCAATTCCAATTACGAAAGCAAAAGTAAGCAATGGCAAAAAAAAACTCACTCGGCAAATGCATAAATAATGTGCCAAAAATAAACATTCCCGCGACTTGCTCCGATTACAAGCGCAAAAGAAAAAAAAAAACAAAGAGCTTGAGGAGCATGGACCAAAAGCGAAGGCACAAAGCGCGACTGGAAATGTGAACCGCTCTAAAGCGCATATAACAATAATAGGTCTATATTCCAATAGAACTATCGATCATTTTCCCCACACCCCACAAATTATTGCGGCACATTGGAAAGTAGTTTGGCCTCATTACAAACACATGAAAAATTCTTTCCATATATATATTTTTTTTATTGTTTATCAATGGGCAAATATTTGATACGAGTCGCTGCTATGTCGTAATTAGATTAGCTCGCACCTGTAACTACACACACACACACATACACGTACGCATGTGTGTGTAGTGTGCCAGTTTCTTTCTCTGTCTTTGCCTCACTATCCCCCTCTTTCTGCCATGCACGTTGCATGGGCGCATTTGGAAGAATCTCGTCGTTCGGCCCACATTTTAACAGCACTTGTTTTTTTGGTTTTTGTTTTGCTTTTGGGTTTATTTAATTTGACTTTTCAGTATTTATTTTGTGCACCTTTCGTGAAATCTTTTCGGGTTTTGTTTACCTTTTTTTTTCGTTATCGTCTGCTCCAAATTTAATGCAATTGCATTGTCTTTTTTGTTGTTGTTATTGTCGTTGCCCATATTTATGGGCCAATAGCTATTTGGCTTATCTGTTGGCCTTTTTTTTTTGGAGCAACTCTTGTGTCGTATTTTTCGATAACGCAAATATTTAGTTCACTTCTTAGATTACAGGTAGAAAAAAAAAACAGCAATCAACTTTTAATTACAAGTGATTATTTTTCCTTTACACAGTAAATATCGGCTCATTGCTTTATTCCAGTCCAAAATTCCAGTAATGCAACGAAAGCAAAAACCAAAAAGAATTCAAAGCAAAGCTCAAAAGCTTTGTGACTCATGCAGTGAGCCAAGCCAAAGTACAAAGTTCAATTTGGCAAAAAACGTAAAGCGAAGCAAACAAAACTTAAGGCGCCAAAAAGGCAATTGCAATTGGCCAGAAATAAAAATGCACACATACATACACACACACATGCCCATATATTGTAAGTAACCGCAAAAAATATATATATATTTACATAGTTAACAGTTGTAGTCGTTTTTTGTTCTGGCGGTGGGCAAGACAACAACATACAAAAAAATAACACCACAACAGAGAAAGAAGGCAAGGCAAGAAGACAAAGTAACAACAGTACAATGACCGAAAGTAGTAGTAGAAGAGCTGAAAGCAACAAAAAAAAAGGTAGTCAGCATGACACCCACCAATGCAAAACGTAGTAGACTACAATTGGCTAGCCAAAAGTATGTAAAAGCTAACTTAGCAAGCCTCTCTCTGTCTATGGGTGTATGTGTGTACTTATTTTTAAACCTGTTGTCAAAGAAAATAGCAACAGCAGCAGCAGCAGCAAGAACAACAACGCGTCGCTGTTCGCTTTGTAGAGCTGCACACATAAAAATTCCAATCTTCCAGTCGACGTCGTCGTCGCGCCGGCGCTCGGCTCCAATGGCGTGAGTGAGTTTCTCAGTCAGCGGCGGCGGCGGCGGCAGCGGCTGCGCTCAACAACAGAAAGAAAAAAAAAACAGGTATAACTGTCTTGGGCTTGTGTGCGTGAGTGGAGTAGAGTGGAGACTTTTTGAGAGCTGCGCTGGAGGAGCCAGCAGCAACCAGGCAACATCTTCACGAAACGCCAGAGCAAAATGTACACTGTGATAACGAAGGTGAACAGCAAAATGTAAAGCAGCAAAACGACAACAACAACAACAACAAATGTCGACGCACCCTTTTCTTATTGTTTTGCTGTTGTTGCTTGCGTGTAGATTTCTGAAGCGCAAAACCACATCCGAATTAATGTTGCTTCTTTTACCTATGCAACAGCAACACAAACAACAACAATGCAAGCCATGCAATGTGAGCGAAAAAAAATATATGTGTAGAGTTTAGCGGGTGGCGTCCAACATTCTACAAATATAAAAAAGAAATGGGGGAAACAAATGTAGGCAAAATGACGACGCTGTTGGAATGCGCTGCTGTTGTTGCTGTTGTTGTTGCTAAGCCGGACATGTCAATTGTCATTTGTTGCTGCTTTGATAGGGCAACACTGGAAAAACGCATTTTACTGATCCGTTATTTTTTTGCACTTAACTTCCAATAATTAATCACAATTTGCGACTTACCTTTTTGGCACGTTTAGCCGCGCTTACTTATATATCCCAAAGAAAACACGTTTTTAATCCAACTCCGCATAGATGAACACTTTGTATACACAATTTCACAAATATTGTGGCAAAATTTTATTGCCACGCTTAATTAAATTAACGCAGCAATCGAATAATTTGTAACTTTTGTGTTGCTGCACATTTTGTCGCACAGATCGCGCACAGATCGCTGGAATGAAGGAAATGCTTGCGAAAAGCACTTCCAAAAAACTTTAGCGCACTCTTAATTATTTGGATATTTTGCGTGTGCACAGAAGAAAACACTTTACACTTGTTGCGTTGTTGATGTTGCAATTTTTTTTTCTTTTCTTTTCTTCCAACGAATTTGTCAAACGAACCAAGCGCGAATCACGCGCGTTACACATTTGAATGCGACGACGTCTGAATTGGAACTCAAGGCGGACGACGCGACGAAGCGCAATGCAAGCGAGACGAATCAAAACACAAAGCGAAACGACGACGAACACTTATCGATAACTATCGAGAGCGTGCGCAACTGTTGCACGCTGTTAATAACAGAAAATGTTAACGCGGCCCGCTCAAAAACCGTATCAAATTTTATTAATCTTTTATTTTGCTAATCAAAAAAGGCAATAGAGAAAGACGCTAAAATGTAGTTTTTTGTATTAGGCTCAAATTATTTAAGACATCAAATAGCAATGCATTTAATTAACATTTTCTGTTAGCTTCCGATATCTATCGATATTTAAGGCGACAATCAATCACAATCGGTTTTCGACAAGCAACACAAATGTTATTTACTAATTTAATAAAAATAAAACAAATTGATTAAAATACGTGGATAAATAGTAATATTAATATAATCATTACAGTATTGACATTGAGTACATTTGATTGTGTATATTAGATTCGGGCATTCACAATTTTTAACAAGAAAATGGGATCTCATTGAAAGAAAGTAAACAAAGTAAATGTAAAATAAATAATGATTGAAATCAAAGCAAAATTGGTGCGTGCAGATTCGGCAATTTATGCCACCGGCGAGTGCGTTGAATGTTTAATTGAATTTACGAACAAAGTGTTTGCGGACAATGCTGCCAGGTAAACAAATAAACAATAAAAACACTTCCAATAGTTAGATTTGCACTACTGAATTTAACTCTACACTCATTATTTGTATTCCATGAACTCTCCACTCAGTTTGGAGAACTTGGCTTGGGCTTCGGTGCAGTTGCATTGCTATAGAAAAACCAGCTACAGCAATCCAATGGCTGACAAAAGCGCCGAGCTCGCTGAGCTGATTGGACGCACCGCTTTGGATGCAGTGACGCAAACGCCGGGTGAAGTCATCGTTGCCACCAAGCCGAAAATACTCTTTTGCGATTTGCGACTGCAGCCGGGCGATACCAAAATGTGTACGTTAAAAATCTCTACAAAGTAGAAGTTATACCCTGTAACGTCTTACGAGAGGGGTATATTGATTTAAGGCAACTGTTTGTAACAAAAATTGTGCAATTTTCTCTTTTGCAGATTTCTTCAATGAGCTGGTGCCACGCGATGGTCCGCCCACATATCGTGGCCATGACATCCGCTACTTCTACAAAATCACCATTGCCACGCAACGCGTCAAATCCAAGGTGCAAACGCTAACGTTGCCAATCCGGGTGCTTCCCATCCCGTTGATAGCCCGGCCGGATGAGCTGCCGGTGACTGTCGAAACAAATGAGGAATTGGCACCGACGAATCCCTTTTTGGAGAAGCGCGAAATCAGCGAATTGGAAATATCCTGGCATCATTTGAAGGTGCCACGCAGAGAGAGAGAGAATCAACTCTGTTATTATATATATATATTGATTGATTACTATATATATATATATATATACTAAATCATTGCCCTTTTTTTTTAGAATGTGACTGCTCGACGTGCTCCAAAGTTTTATCGTATATCGAATAAGCGTGGATTTGTTGCACGCTTCTGTTTGTTCAAGCAGGCTTATAAGCTGGGCGAGGATATCGTTGGCAGTCTGGATTTCGCGAATTGTCAGGTGCGTTTAGATCATAATATTGTCGAAACATAGAGTGCAAAAACACATTGAAACCTTTTAAAATTGAGCAAAAGAAATAATTGATAAATGTTGTATATAAAAATGGCATTCTAAGAACAGAGATTAATCTCAACTTAAAATATTAAAAATATACAAATTATTTTTTAAGGTGCGCTGTGTTCAGTTCTCGGTGAAGTTGCAGCAACAGGAGTTGCCTGTGCGTCCACAGCCAGAGCAATCGGCGACGGTAGATGATGCAGCAACAGCCTCGCTGAGCTCCTTCGATATGGCCAGCATTGCATCCGGCATTATGCCCGATAATCTGCACAAGTCGGAGACATCGGGCAGTGCCCGCAACAAGGAGGAGCCTGTGGCCAGCGGCAAGCTGAGCACCATTTCCACATCCCATCAGGTGGGTATCAACTGCAGCGGGACAAATATTATTAGATTATCAAATATTAACAAATTCAACTTATTCCGTTTTTAGGTCTGCTATGCAACGCTGCAGACGCAGGTGGTTGTGCCCATTCCGTTGCATGTGACGCCCACATTTCGCACCGATCTGGTCGATGTCAAGTGGCGGCTGCATTTCGAGTTTGTCACCAGCACCTTGATGGACTTTGGCATTCCGAATCCCTCCGCGGGGGAGCTCAAAGCGCCCGCCGAACTGCCCGTGGAGACTATGGTGTGGAATCTACCAGTCACCATTTATGCGGCGAATCCGTTGCAGATATACGCCCCAACACAGACATATAATCTGCTGATTAAATGAGATTCTTAATTTTTTGTACAAATATTGTTGCAATAAATTGTTTTAAACTTGGCGCTTTGCTTAGATTCATTTTGCACTACATGGCAGCGCTTAACAGCCGGCGTTGCCACTCTGATATGCATGCCAACTGTTAATACGGTTTCCAGTGTGGCAGCCTTGCCAGTCAATGTTAACGCTGCTGCTGTTAAAAGTCAGTGTTGCACAGCCATCGAATAAACAGACGATAAAGAACTTTATAATAAAACCACCAAAGCAAAAAGGCAACAAAAAGGCATAGAAACTGTGATCTCAGAATGTATCAGGAGTATCTAAATCAATTGCAATCGTCGCTCTTTCCGATGAACTCGGATCAGCTGAAGGAGCTGCTCAACGACGACGACAAACTGGACGACAAAGTCGACGAGGTGCTCGAATCGCTGAAGACCCAAAAAGTTCGCTTCTTCGAGGAGAATCGCAGCCGGGCCGAGAAGAACATTGAGAAGGAGCCGCAGGTGATCGAATTGCGTGCCAAGCTGGCCGAGCTGGCCGAAGAGGGACGCACCAGTTGTGCCGCCGTCCAGGATCTGCTCGCCCAGATCAAGGAGAAATCCGGCGGAATTAGCCAGGAGACGGCGTTGGCTCTGCTCCAAACGGCGGCCTCGGAGAGCGAGGAGCAGACAGAGGATTGTGTGAAACGATTCAATGACAACGAACTGAACGTGGAAGCTTTTCTCGACGAATTCCTGGCCAGCCGCCGCACAATGCATCTGCGCAAACTGAAGGCGGAGAAGATGCAGGAGCTGATACGCAAACAAAATGCTACACAGCGGCCAGGCACTGCAGGAGGAGGCGGTGGCGTGGCCTATGGCAATATACCCAATTTCTATCCAGGCGCATCGAGTGGCGGAGGCGTGCCATATCCGATGATGGGTCCGCTGATGCCAATGCCGCCACCATCACGACCCTATTGAGCGCTCTGCGCCATAGTCTTAAGTATTTTAATATTAAATTTGAACATGCTGCCATTGCAACAAAAAAAAAAAACACAAAAAAATAGAATACTCTTTAAGCATGACTCATCAAGTGCTTTGTTTATATTGAATTATTATGCGCATTTGATTGGCAACAACGTGTTAAACAACAAAGAATCTGGCAATAAAGCAACGCTTCTCGGGTTAAGAATTGCAGTTTGTTGTTCACCAAGCGGAGCACGGCATACATTTGGAATCCAAGCTGATATAATCAATTAAATTTAATTATTTATTGCACAAAAAGTGCTGCACAATTTGAATAGTTAATTTGTGTGCGTTTTCTAGCACTGCGATTGGCGACTCTTTTTTTAAATTCAAATGTGACGAGAGCAAAGCCAAAATATCAATTTAATGCGCAGTAAAAACCTAGTTTCAATCTTTTAACGAAATTGCAAATAATTAATTATAGAAAATATTAATAGGAATGGATTACGTCGCTTGCTTTGACGTAAGAATGACGTATTCATCGCTTGAATGTTATTAGTTACCAGCAAGATTTTAATACTTAGCCTCTACTCTAATACAGTCAAAACTCTCTATGTTGAACTGCATTACGAATTGATAAGTAGCATTTTGTATATGCTTTCTCAGCAGTCAACTAATGAATATCAGCGGCTATTAATCGATTGGAAAACTCTATGAAAATATTGTATATATCAATTCTGCTAGCTAAATTTAAATTTACTCTTGAATATGTATTTTGTGCCAACCAAATACATATTGAAATTATAAAAAGAAAATGAATGTTTCTACATTATATATCAATATATATTAGAAATGCGTTGCACGAGTTAAAATCTGGTGTTTATTGTTTAAAATGTTCAGTATTGCATTTTAAGTACATTCACTTCATTCTGTATTAAAACTATAAACTATGATATATTATGTATAGATATATATATATATATGTATAAATTAAGCGAAAATTAATTACATTAATAAGAAAGTGAAAACTGTTGAATACGCGTGTGTTTTAAAAAAAATATATATCATTTTGGGCAAAATGAAATAAAAACATTTAATAATTATGTTAAAAATGTAGCCAATGGCTCGGGAGGCATGTTTAATTGAAGCTTAGATTAGAATGAGTTTTGGAAATTGTTGTGTTTCACTAATTAATTGGGATTGGAAGGATCATGAATATGCTATATATATGTGTGTGTGTGTAAATGTTGTGATTGCTTTTTAGATGAACCTAAGGGCAAATGAGGTTCTCTTTTCTTTTCTTTTGTTTTGTTTTGTTTTTTTTTTTTGCTTAGCTTTCACAATTTCACATTTGCCTAGGTTTCGATTTAATTCTTGTGTTATTTATATTTCCTCTTTTAAGAACTGTTAGTCTTTTGAATTCCAACGCTTCGTGTTCATATATGCATATATCAGATATACACATATATATATATAATATGTTATATATAAAATATGTTCAACTTTTTGTTGTTTTGTTTTTGTTTTTCTTTACGGCCGGTTTACACTTTAAAAGCTTGTTGACAACAATTTGTTGTTGCTGTTGCTGTGATTGTTATCAAAAAATAGATGTTTAGATATAGATGTATGCCTAAGATGGTTGAGGAGAGGAGGGAGGTTAAGGGCCATCATGACGAACCGAATTCCTTCATCCATTTCTCATACTTGTCCAGATCGGCTCTGGACACACTCTTATTGCAGCGACTGATGGCTTCGTTGAAGTCCTTATTGGACACGGGCAGATCCACCTCCTCGGTGGCCAGCTGACGGATTTGCTCCGGCGTCAAGCCTGCTATCTTCCGTCGCATCGACATCATGCTGGCCTCCCTGATGATTCGAATATTGAATACGGTTATCAAAGCGAATTGGAAAACTCTTGCGAGAATGGTTTGCAACTCACCTGCAGACATTGGTTATGTCGGCTCCGGAGTAGCCGTCCAGCTGATTGGCCACATAGTTGAGATCGACAGTGTCGTCGACCTTCACCTCACGCAAATTGATCTTTAGCAAGGCCTCGCGACCCTCGTCTGTCGGCAGCGGTATGTAGATACGCTTCTCCAGCCGGCGACGCAATGCCTCATCGATGTCCCAGGGGAAATTGGTAGCTGCCAGCACCATGACAACCTTGGCCTGCTCCTCTCCACCGCCGACGCCATCCATTTGCACCAGCAGCTCCGATTTGACGCGACGCGATGCCTCATGCTCCGACTCCGATCCGCGACGCGAGCACAGCGAATCAATCTCATCGATGAAAATTGTGCTGGGCGCATAGTAGCGCGCCATCTCGAACAGCAGACGCACCATTTTCTCCGATTCTCCCCGATATTTGGATGTCAGTGTGGCGGAGCTGACGTTGAAGAATGTGGTGCCACATTCGGTGGCCACCGCCTTGGCCAGCATTGTTTTGCCCGTGCCGGGTGGACCAACCATTAAAACGCCCTTCCACGGTCGTCGAATACCCTGCAAAGGCCACAATAAATTAATCAATGCACAATGCACGACATGGTGGCATCTAGGTCAGTTATTTAAATGTCGCAGCTGTGCGTGCCACAACCGGTTCGCAATTTTGAAACGCCCACAAAAACAATTCAAATTACTTTTTGTGAGTTGTTTGTGTTGTTGACTTAATGGTTTCGACAACTGACTTGTTTGCATCTGGTTTAACTTTAAAATATTTCAATTAACATATCAATTTATGAATATGTCAAAAAGTTAGAATGCTCGACTAGCAGCTACCCTAATCTCAGCTGTTAAATATTGGAATATTGCTAATATTAATCTCTTCAAAATGAAAACACGATTTGGTTAATTAAATCTGCGTTGCTTATCCAATCTTAATGCAATTTTCAGTAGTCCTTGCTGCTATCGGAAATCGATTTATATCGATATTTACAAAACGTAAAAAACTAAATAAACTTGACCTGTTTACAGTAGCAATTAATTAACTAACCAATATGCCAATTTTGAAGTCTCGCTTAAAGTGTCTGAGTTCGGTTTGTTCATATAGACGGACATGGTAAGATCAACTCTTCTCAAGAAGATCAAGCATATATATATATATATATATATATATATATATATATATATATATATTTTTACAGAGATGTTTTCTTCTACTTGTTACACACCATCACATATCTTCAATATACCCCTTTTCCTCATCAGACATACAAATTTGTGCAGTTTTTCTGCTTAAAAAACTTTATATCTTTTTCTTCGAATTCGAGCAGTTGATCGCAATAAAGATGATTCTATATATGAATGGTTAATTCATTTGGCTGATGATTCAGCGAGTGACGCACCTTGAAATAGTCGGGCATCAGCATGGGCAGGACAACGGCCTCCTCGAGCAGCCGCTTGGCATCCTGCAGATCGGCAATGTCGCTCCAGCGCACCTTGGGATCCTTTTGCAAAATATCACGTTCTATGGGGGGAAATAAACAATGTATATTTATATATAAGTTGTGGGCAGCAGTTTGGAGGCACTCACCCAATATGTCGACAAGCTCCGCTTCGATGTGATTGTTGGGCTGAAATTTGCGTTCCTCTTCGGCTGATTGTTGGTCGCCCGCATCGCCATCGATGTTGTAGCCATTGGTGATCGCTGACACTGGATCATCGTCCTTGCCATCGTTGTTGTTGTTGCTGTGGTTATTGTTGCTAGCAGCATTTGAGGTGGACAATTTGCGTCCGCCGGTAACGCGACCATTGGCGCCGCCGCTACGTGCGCTGCTGGAGGTGGATGCCGCTGTTGCCGAGGACGACTGGCGGCCACTGCGCGCCGTTCCATTGCGGCCAGTGCTCTGTGGGATTGTGCTGGGTCTGTTGCCAGTTGTTGCTCGCCGGCTATTTGTTGTTGTTGTTGCTGCTGCACGACGACCCACTGTTTGAACTGGCGGCGGTTTCGGTGGTCCCCACACATCCGGATCTTTTGGTGGCGGCGTCCATATATCCGGATCCGGTTTAAACCACGCAGCGGGATCCTTGCTCACATTGCTCTCCTCGCTGAGCTGTGCACGCAGCTTGTGGGCAAATTTCGTATTCTGCAAATCCAACGAAATGTCCATCAGTGTGCGTTGTATGGCCTTGATTTTAGCATGCTCCTGACTGATCTGCTGATTGATCTGTGTTGCCACATGCGAAAAAGTCAGCGTTTAGTTATCGAGTTGCATTTCAAATTCTGTTTGACTCACCATGTTCCATTTGCCCTTGCGCAGCGGATCCACAGTGCCTTTGAGCAGGCGCGCCAGCATGCCCTAAAATTAGCATTCAACTCGTTATTAAATTGCAAAAATATTGATTTAATTTAATCTACATTCGTATTAAAGTTAGGACTTTCTAAATTGCAGCGCATGAATCGAATAGTAGCATAAAAGAGAATATTTCAAAATATTTCTGTTCAAATTCCTTCCTAATATAAATAACATTTATTTTATTAATATCAGTCTTAATTATTTGATTTTATGGCATTTTATGCGTTTCATCATATCTAAAGCGAACTCAAACGTTTATGAATATCGATTTACCATTATCATATCTGTTGCTCACATTGGAAAATATGCATACAATCTATTTTTGAACTAATCAATTCCTTGTAGTCTTTATAAGATCTTATAAAATTCATGCTAAAAAATAAAAACCAATCGGTCAAAAGTTGTCTTCTTGTATCAAGTTATTTTTTTCATTCAAGTTAAAGTTAAGTTATTATGAGTGTTATTATTATATTAACATGTAAACAATAACTTATCAGCATTGAGCTACTTTATCAGATAGTAAACATTGCTCTACAGACAAAAAAAACTGCCGTTTTCTGAGTCAGTTTGAACTTTATATCGCTGATGGATGTGCTAAATTTTAATCTGCGACAAGCCAAAAAGAAAGATAACTGTTCTTTCCGGTTTGGTTTTATTACCTGCCTCGTAATTTGGGTACTTTTTTTTTTAAATTTTTGTTTTTATTTGCTTTACCTGCAATCCCTCGTAGTAGATGCAGGCGGAGTCGTAGTTGCCAGTGAGGGCCATGTCTCGTGCTAATTTGGCATTCTCGCATATTTCTTCAATTGTAGTTTTGGCCATTACGGTCATTCCTACGCAAGTGGTTGTCTTTTGCTTGCCACCTCGCAGTAACTGCTCGAAATCGGAATCGAGGAACAGGTTGTTGTCGTTGTAACCAAAAACGAAGCACAAGATTAGTGCCAATTAAAGTCATAGGCATTTGTTGTTGTTGTTGTTGCTGCTGCTCAAGTGCGTAAGCTTCTCGCTCTCACTCTATCTCTCTTTCGCCCTCTCGCGCGCTGTCTTTGTATACTTGCTCTCAGACAATAGAACGGAAGCAACGCAGTGGCTTTGTCATTCATTCACTCACACACACACACACACACACATACAGGCACGTACACACACTAGTGTGTAATAGTTGGAGACAATCGCACACACACACACACACTTGTGCAGGTAAAAATGGAAAGTAAGTAGCGGCCGCTCAAAATAACCGAAAATAATAAAAGAAGATAGCAATGGCAACGACCGAAGACAACTACAAAAAGTACTAGCAAACACACACACACACACACACACACACACACACACATACATACATATATATATATATATATATATAAGAAGACAGCAAGTGCGCTAATTATAAGCACAATTGTTCGGCTGCTGCTGCTAATGCTGTTGTTGTCACCAAATTTAAAAGAAGCAAACGTGCTCCCATTTCCGAGTTGACTCGAGTCAGAGTCGCAATCCGTTTGGGTTAAAATGTAATGAAATAAATGTTTAAAAAAAAACCTTGCAGCTGGCAAATAAAGCGCTTGACCTTGTTGAGCCGTCGCTTTTGAATAATTCTTTCAAGTCAACGACGTTCAACTTTTTATGCAAAAAAATATTAAAAAACTAATACACGCGCGCTCGCAAACACACCAACACAACACACACACACACGCGCGCACACACACACAGACAAGAACGAGCAAAGAAAAAACAGAGCTCAAATTTCCGCGGCGTTTAAGTTTCGTCAAACAAATCACAACCACACACACATACACACACAGAGAGACACATGCACACAAACAAACAAACACACACAAAGAGGGCCGCTTGCTGCCGTCAGATAAATTGCACATAAAATACAAAGTTTCCGAGGATTTACGTAAATTGAATGTTATTATTATTCTGTTTGCATTTTGCACTTGCATTTTTTAATGAGTATAAATGTTGAATGCGCTACGTGGGGGCGTCAGCAGTGAACGATTACGTTCAGTTTTTCAATGCGGTCTGTGGGCCAGTTTACTTACGGTTATGGACATTAGTACACTGGCTTTGTTACACGGCGTTGCAAGCTTAAACTGTATGAAAAATAATATTTGTCTAAAATTAAATGCAATGCACTAGCTAAAACAAACGGCTGCTGCGACTTCTGCGGCAATTGTTGTTGCTTAATACTAACGCAATGCCAGCGATGGCATTATGTATCGATATCACGATGTATACCGATATTTAATTATCGATGTCACTGTGCATTTCGATATTTAATTAGATATTGCACTGGGTAATTCAAACTAACTTAATAAATACCAAACAAAATAAGTATTTTAATCTACGTATCGATAACTATTCAGATATATAGTTATATTTTTAAATTGCTAAAGTATTATTATTTAATATTGAGCTTATAAACTTTAATAAGTAATGCTGCTTGAACTAAAATCTACTTGGCTGATTGAGTCAATATGACATTTAAAATACTGAATTTATTAAATTTTTACTCAAGCAGCAAACATGCATGACGCATATACTAAAAATGCTTGAACGACAGCTTGAACGTATCTGGGCCCAGAATAGATAACAAAAGAAGCAAGCACATTATCGGGGTCTCATATTAGTTCTGACTTAAGCTCACTTAGGAACGGCATTTGTTTTGTTAAATTTAGCGCTTACGTTAGTGGCGGCGTCGAAATGACAACGCCCACACTTGCAACACTCGAGAAGGCCCTAAAAGGGGATCCCACAGCAGCGGCCACACAAATCGCCAACGGTAAGTGAGGCAACTTCTCAAAAATTCCAAATCAGCTGTTTGCTAATGTTTTTCTTTTTGTTGTTGCTCATTTTTATCTGGTGGTTATACATCAATCAGAGCTTACCGCTGGCATCTACAGAATTCATGCATTAGCCGAGCAATTGGGCTTTGCTCTGACCTCACCGGAAACCGAACAACGCGTCGCGGGCACAACTCTCTTTTCGGCCGTGCTAAGTGCTCTGCCCAACGATGTACTCAATGCCAACGAATTGGAATTTTTGTGCACCTTTTACACGGATCGGCTGCGTGATCATCACAATGTGATGCCGGCGATAATTGCCGGAATGAGCGCACTCGTGCGCATGAAGAACGTGCGCGGCGAGAGTGTGACGCAGCTGCTGCATGCCTTCTTTGAGTGTACGACGTGCCAATCGCAGACGCGCAGCGATCGCACCCAACTCTTTGATATGTTCAAGTTCCTCACATCACATTTCCAGCCGGGTGAGAGTTCTCCAGCTTAATCTAAACCTTAACGTTAACTTAAACGCATCTCATCATTTGTAGAGCTGACGAAAATGGCCGGTGACTTTTTATATGGTCTGATCAATTCCATTGATGGCGAACGTGATCCTCGCAATTTGGATATCATTTTCAATTTTATGCCAGAGTTTATATCACAATATCCACTGTTGCATTTAGCCGACGAAATGGTCGAAGTGCTCGCCTGCTATTTTCCCATCGACTTCAATCCCAGCAAACAGGATCCGGCGGCCATAACACGCGATGCCTTAGCTGAAAAGCTAACCAATTGTCTCGTTGCCAGCGAAGAGTTTGCCGAAGTGACGGTCTCCTTGGCCGTCGAGAAGCTGCAGAGCGAACTTCTAGTTGCTAAGCTGGATTCCATTGAGTTGCTGGTAAGATTTTGCTGATGACACACTCTCGGGTATTTTTTTACAGTTCCTATTTCAATGTACATTTGTCGCTACTAAAAATTATCTTATTTCTGTTTATTTATACGGATTAAACTTTTATTCGCAAGTCATTTTAGCTTGCCAGTTGTTAAACCTTAAATATTCTCTTTGATTGATTACGATTGAAAGCAAGAAATGAATTTATTTTTATTTAGTGAGTAACTAATTCTTGGATATGCTCTTTGATTGATTACACTGTGAAAAGTACTGCCATTTATTTGTATTTATTTAAGACACTAAACAATTTCCGCATATTTTTTCAAACAGCATCAGGCGGCTCTCAAATTCAAGCCGTCTGCGTTGGAACCGTATTTTCCACAAATCTGGGAGGCACTGAAAGCTGAAACATTTCCGGGCTCGGAGAATGCGGATGTGGTGCGCAATGCGCTGAAAGCACTCGCCGAACTGCTGAAATGTGCCGCCAAGGAGCCGAGCATCAGTCACAATCATCAGAGCATTGTGCTGGGCGTCGTTCTTCCCCACTTGAGTGATATGCATCATCGTCTCTTCCCACCAGCGACGGCAATTGCGCTGATGTGTGTCTCTGGCGATGCACAATATGCCGGCGACAAGATATTGAACACCTTCCTGATCAAGTTGCAGACCATCGATCTGAACTCGACCAACAGCAGCAGCGGCGGCGGCGGCGGCAACGAGGAACGCATTAAGTTTTATCATATCATGTCGCAGGTCTACAAATTGGCTGGTCTGCGTGATGCCCTGGATAAGTTGGACAAGAGCATAGTGCTGCCACTGCAGGATGATGTGATTGCGGCGCTCCGTTTGTGCGAGCGTGATGATTTCGCTGACAAGCAGCCGGAGGATCTGGAGCTGCAGCGTGCCGCGCTGCAGGTGCTTTGCAAATGTGCGCCGGCACTGAGCGAATCGCAGCGCGCCCTCATCTACAAGTGCCTGGTGCAGTTAATCAGTCATCCGCACATCGATCTGGACTTTAAATCGCTGACTGTCAGTCTGGGTGCACTGCAACCGGTTGAGTTGCAATCGAATTTTATTGACATATGCATGCGCAACTTTAACATATTCTCCGAGTTTATAAAGCGCAAGATTTATACGAATCTGTTGCCATTGATGCCACAAATCGCATTCACGCAACGCATTCTCGAGCTGATCATGCAACAATCGTTTGCGGCCAATGTGGCGGAGCCAACGCGCCTCTTGGCTCTGGAGGCGCTCAGTTCGCTGCTCGATCAGGAGGATCAGCGTTTTGTTGTGGAGTTGCAACAGCAATCGAATCTGTTGCACAAACTGATCGAGCTGGCACAGCAGACGCAGCCAGAATTGTCGCTGCCAGCGTTGGAGTTGATTGCCGCGGCGCTCAGTCGGATCATGCAACATCTGGCGCTATCCGAACAGAGCGCCATTGTCAGTGAATATTTGCCAACGTTGCAGCTGCAATTGGCCACAAATCTGTATGTGGCCAAGGGTCTGCTCGGCTATCTGCACAAGGACATCGCTCTCGACGATCACTTCGAGCGACTGCTCGACGATCTAACCAAATTGTCGCTCAACGCGGACAATGAACAGTTGCGTGGCATTGCGCATCGCTTGCTCTGCAGCCTGGTCAACAAAATGGACAACAATTCAGCGAATCGCAACCACGTCAAGCGCATCACTCAACGACTGAAGGCGGCCATTAAGGAGGGCGATGAGCATGCTGTTCATGCGCTCGCCTGGATTGCCAAGGGACTTGTCGTTGCCGGCTTCGAGGAGGCCGCCGATATGGTGGGCGATGTGAGTGACTCTCAATGTATTTGTTTATTTTTAAATATATTTACTATTTGCTAATATTTGTTTTTAAAATGCTTACAGCTGTCCGAACTGCTGGAGCATCCCACATTGAGCGGCGCCGCCGCCGTTGCCTTTGACGTTATTGCTACCGAGTTTCCCGAACTGGATTTACCAGTTGTCAAGTTTCTGTACAAGCAGAAATTCTTCCAAACCATCATGGGCAAATTGGGCTCAAAGCTGTCCAACTATTGCGAGCATCACGTCAAGGCATTCATCTATGTGCTGAGGGCAACGCCACATTCAGTACTCAAATTGAATATAGAACAACTGGGACCGCTACTCTTCACGACACTGGACACCAACAACGATGCACACTCGCTGTGCATAGCCCTGGGCATTTGCGCGAACTTTGTGCACCATCAGGATGAGTATTTCCAGGCGCATCTGGGACACATTATACCCAGCTGCCTGGAATTGTCCAAGCAAAAGCCGCCACTTAATATGGTCAGTGAAGCGTTTTTTTTTGTTTTTAATGTTTAGCTAAGGTTTTGTGTAACTTTCATTCTTTCTTTTTGCATTGTTCAAAACTTGTCTTTGAGTTCCTCCAGAAATTCCTCCAGAATGAGTTGCATTAACGACTCTTTTTTAAAGTTGATGCTTAGACTTAACTTGTAGTTGCTTAACGAATGAAATGAGTAAACACTTTGGGAAACTTCAAAATAGAAGAGTGAATAGCTAAACGCTATATTAAGTTGGGTAAGACGGTTCTCAAAGGTAAGGGGATTAACAGGATATTTAATCTTTGCCTGGCAGGAGACGAAGAACTGTTCTAAAGATTATTGCAGCTTCTGCAGAAGTGATTAAGTGATTAAGCCATCGATTGCTGCAGTGCCATTCTCTTCCTTTCCTTTCCTTTCCTTTGCACACCTTAACTGAGCATTATTATATATTATTATTAAATAATTAACAAATGAATTGATAATTTTTAACATATATATATTTCACAGGAAGTGCGCATTGCGGCGCTGCAGCTGCTCTATGACATTACCAAGTATCCGACTTATCTGCTGCTGCCCCACAAGGTGGATGTGACCCTGGTGCTCGCTGCTGCACTCGACGATCCCAAGCGGCTGGTGCGCAATGCTGCTGTGATGGCACGCAACGCTTGGTATCTTGTGGGTGCGCCCACCGGGGATTAGCAAGACGGCAAAGATGCCAGACTGCAAATTGTTATTAACTATGAATCAATTGACAATGAAAGCAATATACGCACAAATGTTAGATGGGCGTCTTTTTTTTTATTGGTTGTTGATCGTTTCTTTATTTTTGGCCAGCTTGCTTTAATAGGGATGATCGCACTGGGAACGTGCCATTAACGCACATTTCTGGGCACGCTGCACTATGTCCGGACAGCGACGTTTGCGCATGAAGCGACAGTCCTGGAAGTAGCCCTCGTTGCGTGGAAAGCCGTGCGTCATGTCCTGAAACGTGAGCAGACCCAGACCCCAGATCTTGCCGCCACGAAACTCACCCTCGTACTTCATCCCGTCCGAGCGCCAAAAGATGCCGTTGCCATGAAACCAGCCCTGATGGAATTCTCCCTCGTATCTGTCGTTTCCAAATATTAAATGTTATTGCAAATTAATTCAAAGAATTTTTTAATGCAGAGACTTAACTGTAAAAAGACATCGACTTTTTTTATTGCATATTCGTTTTACCTATTTTAATGTAAAAGTTCTATTGAATTTCATGACAAAAATACAAATAATTAAATCGATTTTCATTTCGAAACAAAATTAATTTCAACAAGAATGCTTTTATCTAAATACTATTCACTTTTGCCCGTATAAAACTGCTTTTGACTGTTCATTCTTAATTGAAGCATTTTGAGCTCAAAAGTGTAACCTACAATTTCAAATTAAGAATGTCAATTTCAATAATAAATGCCAAGTAGAAAGATAACAATCTTGATTCAAGAAAAACGATCTCAATCTAAGAATATATTCTTGATTTCGGATTTCGTTTTATTTCTCTTTTAAGGAATATAATTCTGCCATGCTTTCCATCTGAATCAAGATTAATTTTATATTTTTCTCTTCTAATGAATATATTCTTGAATATTTTTTTATTTATTTTTTTGATTCCTTTCGTGATTTCCTGATTATTAAGGAATAAATTTGTAAATAAACTGTTACTCACTTGGCGCCATCGGGAAACCAGAGGCAACCCAGTCCCTGGCTGAGACCCTCCAGAAATTGTCCGTCATAGCGAGTGCCGTCGGCCAACTGCAGATGCCCGATGCCGTGCTTCTGTCCACGCTGATTCCACTCGCCAATGTAGCGACTGGCGTCCTCGTAGCGCCAACCGCCAACTTTGACGGCCCCCGTACTGTACTGGCTCTGACCCTGATGGTGGTGCTGGTGGTGCTGTTGCTGCTGCTGGTGGTTCTCAATGCGTGCCGTGGTTACGCCCACGCTGCTCACTGCAATGCCAAAGATTGTAGTATGATAAATGCATATCCTAATTTCCCTTACTGTCATCGTCGTAGTCATCCATGGCCATTGCTGCAAACTGATTTTATTTATTTATTTTTATTTTGGCAACTGCACACGTGGCGTTTCAAGCAGCTACTGAGCATTGCATTCGAATTGCGGCAACACAAATTGTGGCACTTTCTGTGGCTTCAACGCAGTGGCCCCGGTTTAAATCTAATTAGCATATTGAGCCAGTGCATAGTGGCATCAAACATTCCAATTAAATGCAAAACCGAAACAGAGCTGAAATAACCAGTGCAAATAGTGGAAAATAATTTATGAGAGACAATAATATTATCTTAAATGGATATATTCTTAAAGGTATTCTACAAAATCTGACTGAGAATTTTTGTAAATTACTTAACTGAATTCAGCATTTAATTAAAATTTAATTAAAATAAAGCACAATTACAATTTAATTTTATTTTATTTATTTAACGTGGACTAAACGCAGTCCACAACATATAAAAAAAAAAAAATTAAATTATTCTTCGTTTGGTGAGCTTCTTTTATAACTAAAATATAAAGTTGCAAGTTGTATGATAGAAAATTAAACACGTATTGTTTAATTTAAACATAAACGCCCATTTAAATAAATAATAAAAGATATAATAAATATTATATTTGTTATATTTATATTTAATATGAAACCGCTTATTATATTGCTAATCTGTATTTCTTAAATATTTATAATGCATTCTACTGCGGGTTAATCATTTACAAACTGCTCGAAATTAAAAACAGAAATTATAATCGATATTTTATATTGTTATTTCGGAGATGAAGAATCATCTTTTTAAGAATTTCGACCATAAAAAATATAAATGTAAAATGATGTACATTTTTTATATTTTATTGGGCTGCACAAATTTGACACATTTTCAAATTATAATTTTTTTTACCCCCAATTTTTCATTTACATTGGCGCAACTGTTGTCAAAGCTGAATGAATTGGTCAACAGTGGGAAGTAGCAGTAACCATGACAACGTCCAACAGACGCCACAACAAATCCCGATTAGAAATTTTTCAATTTTAAACGAGAGTTCCCAGCAAAATGCTGCATCAGGGCATAATTCTACGTGAAGGACATGTCACACGAACCATATACAATCTGGTAAGGTCAGTCATGGTAGCTGACCAAACAATTAGTTAATTCAAATATTTGTCAGATCAAGGATAAGCGCTACGAGGATGTCATCGAGTGCATTGCGAACTGCGGCGAGGCGGCGAATACCCGAGCAGGACTCTCCACGCTGGGACACTGCTACTATCATGCTCAGAAGTACGAGGAGGCCGCCAGTTGCTACGAACAGCTCTGCCAGCTTGTGCCCAAGGAGCCCAAGTACAGGTAAGATTGGTCTTGACCGACTAGCAGATGCCATGCACCCAGCTCAACAGAAGACTTGATTTGCCTATGGAATAAGACTGTTGAAATATAGGAAAAAAAACAGAGTTTTTAGATTGATATTTCTTGATATTGCGAGAATAGGTTGAGTTTATATACTTAATATGGCACATGGTATTTCGTATTTTCATTTGAATACCCCCAAAATGATGATATGCTTTTTTTGCTCTTTTTTCATATATATTTTAATTTAATTCATTTCTTTTAATCTTCATCAGATTTTACTATGCCCAATCGTTGTACCAGGCTGGTATATTTGCGGATGCGTTGCGTGTGCTGAAACAGATCGGTGACAAGGAGTCAGAGTTGCGGGAACAATGCCTGCAGTTGCAGAGTGCCATACTGTACTCCAGTGAGGATTATGCTGGGGCACAGAGTCTGCTCAATCAGCGGGCTGGCGGCACTGCGGAGACTCTAAATGATGAGGGCTGTCTGCTCTATCAAGCGGATCAGCACGAGGTGGCTGTGCAGCGTTTCCAGACCGCTCTCCAGGTGGGTGGCTTCAATCCCCTGGTGGCCTACAATGTGGCCCTGGCGCACTTTCAGCGCAAGCAGCGTGCTCAGGCACTGGACTACACTGCGGAGATTGTGGAGCGGGGCATGCGCAATCATCCGGAATTGGGCATCGGTGCCCAGGTGGATACCGAGGGCAGTGCCCGGAGTGTTGGGAATCCCATCACCATGGCCATATCGGGCATAACACAGGCACTCAATCTGAAGGCCGCCGTGGAGTATCAGGATGGCAATGTGGA
The DNA here is from genome assembly GCA_035041615.1 of Drosophila anomalipes. Taxonomy (NCBI): domain Eukaryota; kingdom Metazoa; phylum Arthropoda; class Insecta; order Diptera; family Drosophilidae; genus Drosophila; species Drosophila anomalipes. The sequence continues at coordinate 17,533,377 of JAWNKZ010000064.1, forward strand.
GGCGGCACGCGATGCACTCTTCGATCTGCCGCCACGTGCCGAAAGCGAACTGGATCCGGTTACGCTGCACAACATGGCACTCACCGATGCCCAAGGACCGGTGGCGGGTCTACGCAAATTGGCCTTCCTGCTGGAGCTGGGCGCACCGGCCTGTCCCAAGGAGACGTTTGCCAACATTCTGCTGACCTGCTGCAAGCATGAGCTCTACGAGACGGCCGCCGATATACTGGCCGAGCATACGGATCTCACCTACAAGTATCTATCGCAGTATCTGTACGAGCTGTTGGACGCACTGATTACGGCTCAGACCAGCGGCGAATTGGCCGAAAAGAAACTGGGCACACTTGCCTCCAGTTTGTCGGGCAAGCTGCGCAGTCTGGCTGCCCGGGTGCAGGAGGTGAGGGCAACCAGCGAGCAGCAGGCGCTCAGGGATGCGCTCAAGGATTACGAACAGGCTTTGGAACTGTGAGTCGTATGAATCGCAAAAATTCTGTTCTCACCCGATTTCATCACAGCTATTTGCCAGTGGTTATGGCACGTGCCTGGATCTCGTGGCGTGAGGATGATTTCCTGGGTGCCGAGCGTGAGTTTCGCTCCAGTGCCGAGTTCTGCTCGGAGAATGCCATCTGTTCCGTGTGGCGTCTGAATGCGGGACATGTGCTCTTCATGCAGGACAAGTACAAAGAGGCGGCTGCCTTCTATGAGCCCATTGTGCGCCAGCACGCGGATGATGTAGGCCCAAACCAAAACCAGATTAAAGTCTTCGATTCCAATTATTCGTTATCCACTTTTGCAGATCATGTCCGTTTCGGCGGCGGTGCTGGCGAATCTGTGCGTCTCCTACATCATGACATTCCAGAACGAGGAGGCCGAGGAGCTGATGCGCAAAGTGGAGAACGCCGAGGAGCTGAAGGGCAATCAGGGCAAGCAGTATCATCATTTGTGCATTGTCAATCTGGTCGTGGGCACTCTCTACTGCGCCAAGTCCAACTATGAGTTCGGACTGTCGCGCATCGCCCACGCCCTGGAGGGTGGATCGGGTGCTCGCCTCTATGCGGACACCTGGCTGCATGTGAAACGCTGCATGCTCGGACTGCTGACTGGGATGGCCAAGCAGAACATCATCCTGCCCTTTCCAGCCGTGCAGGAGGTGCTCAACTTTCTTAAATCCTGTGAGGCATATGGCTTATTCACTCCGGCGAACATCTATGCGGCCACGGAGCAGACGCCCAACGAGCCGCTGACCATTGGACTGGAGGCCAGGAAACTGAGGCTACTCTTGATCAAGCTAAGCGAGTACGAGAACTATTGAGTGTCCTGGCATTATCTCTATAAAGCTCGATTAAAAATCTGATTGCATTCAAGCATTTCATCAATAAAAGATCTTAGTTCTACTTTTATTGCATATTTCATATTCTACGTTTTTAATTTTCAAATTTATCAAACTATTCTCGCAACTTTGAAGCTAGTTTCATTTATCAAATACCTCTTTTTCTCCAACTCAGGATCAGGAAAAATCACGAAAAATTATTTTGATTTCTTGTTCATTTTATGAATTGTGAAAGAAAAAAGGTTTTTAAAGCCTTTTGAGAATTGACTGACAATATTTGACCACTTTTGTTAATATTGAGATCTTTTAGATTTAAATATTGTGCTTTCCAAGATATCTCTACCAAACTCACCACTGGCGTCATTCTGCTCCTGAAATGGGGAAAAAACTTATCACAAAATAAGTTTTTATAGAAGTAACTGGTAAGCAAAATATCTACAAAAATAAGCTAAAACTTATCAACATTTCAGAGCTCCTCATGAGAAGGCCATGAATAAAATAATAATGCAGATCATAATAATAATGGCAAATAATAATATTTCAAAAAGTCAAATGGTTTTCTTTACAATTTGTATATTTAAATTTATTTCAATATATTTACGTTGCACTGTTAAATTTGATTTTTTTTTTTTTATATAATGCTGCCTAATGGATTACAAGTGTTTTCGACATGATTATATTGATGTTATTGTATTGTTTGGACTGCACACGGAACAAAAGTTCCACAAAACTTGACGATCTTTTATGTGGATCGTTGTGTCATTAGAACGAAAAGGAAGCTGCAAGTCAAAACGAATTTTGTGCCTTAGCTTAAGCATTAACATTGATGCATATATATATATAAGTATACAAATATATATATATATATATATATATATATAAATAGATGTATAGATTGTGGCCTGACGTATCTAGGCCAGCACCGCTGAGGTGGCCATCTCACTGACGCCACATGTATTATCACCACGGTAGATGCGATAGTAGCCCTGCTCGCCCCAGCGTGGACCCCACGAGTTCTTCACAATCCAATACGGCAGCGTCTTGTGGAAATTGGGATAGTCGGAGACACCGTAGCCGACAATCAGTACGCCGTGATCGAGATTCTTCTTGGAGCAGAGCGGTGCCCAGGGATGTGAAACACCGCCACGATAGAACTGCATCGCATTCGCATTTAAGCCTAAAAAGAGAACACTTTAGTTATAGTTAAATGGCTGTTGACGACAACGCACCGATGGAAATGGGTCCATTGCTGAGCAGCCACTCCTGCATGGCTGTCTCATTGCCCTTGGGCAGATCCACAAAGCCCGAGACTTGAACGTGCGACATTGTTCTGTTGAAATGGCACTGCATCTTCTTGGCTGCATACGGATACTCTGATTCGTACTCGAGACCACCAATGTCCTTGATGGCTCTGCAAAAGGGAGTAGTTTCGGTCAGATAAACATATAATCCCAGCTCAAATCGAGCACTTACTTGTAGGCATTGTCCATCAGGCCACCATTGCAGGCACTGTCCGTGGGATCGCAGTCGAGCAGCTCCTGTTCGGAGAACTCTTGCAATTCGCCCGTCTTGATGGCATACAAGCCCTCAATGTTGCCTGTAACACTGAATGCCCAGCAGGAGCCGCATTGTCCCTGATTCTTGACATGCGTCACAGCCTTCTTTTGCCGCCAGTCAAACTCCTTAGGCATCTCACCCGCATAGGGGGGCACCACAGCAGCCGCACCGCCCGTCGGTTTGTCCTCGCTGCGCTGCCAGAGTCCAGCGTGCAACTTGTACTCGGTGCTGGTCATGTCGGCGAACTGGGTGATGCCATATTTGGCACTGCCACGCTCATTGGCGTTCAGTTCCTCGATGGTGCGCAGATTCTGTCGGAAGATGCGCAAACGCATCTGATGCTCGGCCGTGTTGGCATATTGACGCTTGTATTTCAACTGGAATTTGTGGAACAGATGCTCGATCTTGTTGAGCGTGTGATGGTTGCGCTTCTTGTGCGTCTTCTTCTCGGCCCACTCAACGGATCGGCTGTGGCGTGCATGGACCGTCGGCTGATTGCGGCACTTGAATGTGATATCGTGTCCCTTCTCCAGCCACGGCTGCGCCCAGATCTCCACAATGCAGCGATGCAGCGCATCATTGCCATCCGTCAGATCCGCGTCGATGCGCGTTAATGTGCCCGACACAACCTGACGCGACGCCGAATACACTTTGATAATCCTTGAAAAATAAAAATATATGTTCATTATTTTTGTATTGGGCAGGTTATAATGATATGCCTCAAGACTTACTTGTAGTGCGGTCCTTCGCCAGCTGTCAGCTTGTCCAGTGTGCGCTGCAGCTGCTCCTCCGCCTGCTTCTCATCGAAGGGCTTTCTGCCGCCCGGTGGCACATCATTGAGGCTGCGCTTATTGCGGCTCGACTGCAATTGCAAAAAAAAAAAACACATATAATAATTCATTTAACATTTTCTCTTTACAGGGTATGGAACATCACTCACTTAGCAGGCTCTAGTCGAGACTGCTCGACTATCAGATATCCTGAACTCATATTTTACATAAGGCTTGCCATAGTATTTTGGTCAATTTGTATAAATGTTTTGACTGTTTGGACTGAGTCAAGAACTATTCAGAGTGCTGAGTGTTTATAAAGCTCGATTACAAATCTGTTTTTATATATTTTACTGTTCTGTTTATGATCTATTAAACTATCCAAACAAAACTTTCGTCTCAATATTACTGTTTTATTATTAAGTAATTTAAGTAATGACAGACATGACTAAATCGACTCGACTCCTAATGCTAATCAAGAAAACTTTATGAGGATTCGGACATTATGGGTTTGGAGAGCCTCCTTCTACCTGTTGAAGCACTTCCCTCAATAATTTTCTCATTTGCAAAAGGTTCAGGGTTTAAGCACTTTACATGAAACGAGATACAAAGATACAAGAAATGTTATTTTTGGCGATGCTAAAATACCCTTCTGAATATATAACAAAAATATACTCCACGACAGTGGTGGTCACAAACTTAGATACAGCATTAAACTAACAAGTTGGAATACCTAATTTTAATTAGTAAACTTCAGAAGCATGCCTCAAAAAACCACCTGCTTTAATAAGACAGACACAGCTCGTAATTAACTTTGAATACTCTATGCATAGCGCATAGAAAGACAACGTGACTCATGGCATGATTTATTGGTATTATTGCAAAAAAAAAAGAAAAACTGTTGCTTAATAACTCCATATCCAGTAAAAGTTTTAGAGGTATTGACAACGCAAAATTTGGTAAGCACTTTTTTGATGTTGCAGCTATCAGTTTTCTAGGTACTAGCTACATTCGACTGGGACAATGTAGTCGTCCAATATGCGAACGATGTGCATTTTTTTGGTGGGTGATTTGGCAGCCGTTTGTCTTTCAGCAGACTGCAGCATCTGTTCATATTGGCGGCGCTCCATGTTCTGTTCGCGACGATGCACAACCATTGCAGCTGCGGCTAATGTCTCGTTCCGTATCCAACTGGTCATTATCCAAATGCTGCGAAGTCGCAACAACAGCGATGATGGCTTCATTTCTCTCTCTATATATATATATATATATATATATATCTGTATCTGATCACAGTCAAAAACACGCCTGTTTTTATGGCCACCACAAATGTTTCTTAATTACTGGGGAATTTGATAACTTGGCGTCTGCAACCACGAATTGAAATTGCTTTAAGAACGTGTATCAAACGAAAAAAAAATAAAAATATTTTTTCAGTATTTTGAATTGTGTTCTGCTCGTATTTAACGGCAAGTCAATTTTGATTGTGTGAAAACAATGCTTTAAGCACTTCAAGCTGCGCCTGCTGAGTGTGTGTGATATCAAAAGGGGAACACATCCGATTCGGACACTAATCATTCTCAGCTCAACTAGTTACAGCACAATCGCATTGAAGATGAAATATGCTTGAATACACAAATTGAATTAGGCTAGAGCTGAACGCGTGTTTTAATTGTTTCACTTGGCAACGAACCAGGCCTGAAAATGTAACTCACAAATCTTTTGTATTGTGTTAAAACTTTTCATAGCACATTTTTTAATAGTGTGCCACCTGTAATTTTCTAAATAATATTAGTTTGAGTTCATAATATATATATATATATATATATTATATTTAGATTATCGAGATTTTACTATATTTTGACTTCTATGATTTCATATTCGTTGATATTCTTTTAAATATTTTACATTTTTTAATGAAATTATTGCTTTGCAACAAGTTTTGAAAACTATTAATTGAAGATTGATCTAATTCCAATTGATTTTGTAAAAGTACAGTTGATATTTTTGGCGACACATTTAATTTGAATGTATTATTATACTAAATCTTGAACGGTTGAATGATTTTCTTTTAACATTTATCTCTAGTTAAACAACCTGAATTTAATTTTGATTTACTAAGAACGAAAGAGATTTCAAGCTAATATGAACATTATTTCTTTGCAAGCATGTGCGATGATCATTTTAAGCTTGTTAGCATTTTACTAAACATAACAAACAATTCAATAAATGTTTAAAAATTTGAAAATATTATATTCATAACACAAACAGCTACAATAATCAGTTTTTATTTCAATATAAGCAATATTTGCAATCAATTTAATGTTGTTGGTTAGATTTTGATGCTTATAGATAAAAGCATCCTTAAATACCTGCAGTAATAAGTCGTGCTTGCGTGAGTCACGCAAGACAACAAAGTGCGACACGCGCCCAACTCTGGGTCCAATTTGTTGGCTAACAAAATCCACTTGGCCAGCAAATAGATAGAAACAAAGAAACACACTCACAGTCGCACCCACAGATGCGAGTAACAACAATAACAGATGCGGCACATGACGAAACCATTCCAATACCAAAACCAAAACCAATTAAACCAAACATTTTTGGCTGGAAAATATTCGTTGCCTGTTGGCAATGCCAGATTATTTAGCTGGTGCTGCTGCTGCTGCTACTGCTGTTGCTGATGCTGAGAGCGGGCCCAAAATGGCTGAGCGTCTCTCTGGAGGTGGTGGAGCAGCTGGCGGAGCAGGGCACTGCAGGTGAGCACAGCTTATCGATGATGGTTTGGGAGAGAGAGAGAGAGAGAGACAGATGCAATGAGAACAATACAAAATGAAATGTAATGGCAACGACGTGTGTATAATTAAAAATTGGTTTAACTCGGTGAGATGTATGGCTGCAGGGGGTTTTGGGGCAGGATGCGGATTCGCTTGTGTTTCCGTTTGACCTGCCGCTACATGAATTCATTAGGCTGCTTGTGTGCACCCCCAGCTCACACACACTTTCAACACTTCGACACCCCAACAACCACCCACCTCCCCTCCCTCGCCCACCACACTTTGGCCAGTTGTGTGTTTCAACAAGACTTGAAACATAAATTATGTAGAGGGCTAAACTGGTTTTTCATGGCCCAAATGGAGCGTAAAATTCATTCCAAAATCGGGCTGACAGTTGACAGTGGTTGACACTCGATTGCATTTGCAAATACCACAGATTACTTACTCTACGCATCAAATCGGCTTAACAAATTGTAAATTTGTCGACACTCGTTTTGGTTACAATTCTTTTAGCTGAACGGCGATTTATGAGCTATTCAGAATCAGAGTTTTCAGTATACATATACACACATCTAAGTATATATATGCATATGCATATGCACATGTACATAAATACATATATATATATATAAGCAACACATTCATACATATGTATATACATAGAGACTAGCTGGTTTTTGCCGGGTCAAGTGTTTCCTTATACCCTGTATGCATTCACTAAAAAGGGTATAGCAAAGTTGTGCATTTGTCAAGCAGACAGCTATGAATCTTTTAATTATGTATGATAATTAATTCTGTTCAAAAATCGGGTTTCTACACAGTTTGTGTAGAACATAAAAGTGTATTTATTTTCATTTTGGTAAAATTTAAATGTTTACCTTTACTTTTATTTATTTTAGCCTTTAAACTGTGATAGCTTCATTTAGATCGGACTACGAGATAATATTTCTAAAATTAAGATGTTATTTTTTTTGTTTTTGTTTGGAATAAATGGATGTATCGATGGTTCCTATGGCAGCTATTGTGGGTGGCAGATACTTCCGTCAATGCGTTACACACACTTCAAGACCAAATTATAATACCATCTGCCACATATATTATAATAATATTCTAAGAGTGTAACAGCTTTAAAGTATTTAAATACAAAAGCTAATATTTTTACTGTGTTTATTATGTGCTACTATTATATCCCCATTATCAACTTTTCTATATTTTTTAATCTCACTCTTTTTTTTTACTTCCTATAAATTACTGTCATTTGCTAAGTTCTTCATTGATGCTTGTGTGATTAATAACTGCATTTATATATAGTAAGTTTTTGAGTACCTGAGTAATATATGGGTATTTTCTAGTTTAATATCTTCTTTTTATTTTGTTCTTTCTGTTTTTAATTCTAATTTCAATAGCGACTGTGCGGCTCCGATGCGACAGTTGGGTGGTGTTGAAAGTAGAGCATCAAGGATAATGAGAGCACTTTTACCTCACACACACACACACACACACATCCATGTGACACTTGAGCTAGTCCCCACATACATATATATATATATATATATGTATATATATAGACAGGTGTTGGTAAATTTAAGGGGCTGGGGGAGGGAGGGCAGCAGATGCGCCACGGGCCGGGTTAAACAGATTGCGGCCGTAATTTGAAAGCGGAAATTCATTTGATTATTAAGGTAAAATAAGTGCTGCGGGAGGAAGAGAAATAAGGAGGCTTTACATTCGCTGCCACACAGTCACGCCCCACCCCCCAACCAAAAAGAAACAGGCTCAGGTGTGTTTGTGTGGAAGGGGGAGGGGGTGTGGGGGTAGGGGGTATGTGTTAGGCGTGAGAAAAACGAGCAGCTTAAATAAATTCAATTAAATAACATTTTCTTTTTATTATTTGCATTTACTTTACGAGTATTTTTTGTGTACGTATGTATATATAGGAGTATATAGAAAACATAAACTGGGTGAGTGTCTGTGTGTGAGAGAGGGTAGTTCCAGAAGTAACCAAACTGATTTAAGCTTAATTTGTGAACTTGAAATTGATTAAATTAATGCTTAAATTGATGGCAATTTTGTGAACATGATGATTGTGATTATAATGGCATAAATAGTATCAAAGATGTTGAACACCACTGGGATAAGTACGTCAAGCTAAGAGCAGAATTTGATAACGTTTACCAATTTTAAATAAATGTTTCAGCAACGAACTCTTGCTTTTTAATACAAAATTCTCAATAAAAAATTTGATTAGTGAAGAAATTAATAAAGACAAGTGGGAAACATGTAATTCTATAGCCTGATTCCAATAGCAGCATCTTCTACGTTCTCGAATGCTTAAACAAGGGCGAACATTCTGTACATTCAACATTCGTAGAGTATGTTGTGACTTTTAGAAATTTGAATTTTAGAATTTTTATTTTTGCTTTGACCAATTATTGCAATAGACAGAAACAATGAAATACTTTTCGTTTGGGACTAGAAATGATGAAATTGGGTTGCCTACGTTTCTGATAGGTACTCTCAGGTACTATTGGCACTACCCTCGTAGCACGTAGGTGTTTGGTGAATGTGTGTGAGGGTGTCCTTGTGCGTGTGGGGATGATAATAATATTTATATCTCATGATGGTTACGATGATGAAGCCTCCTGCTGTTGCTCCTCCTCCTCCTTCTGCACCCGCCGCTGTTGCTGCTGCTCCTCCTCCTCCTCCTGTAGCTGCTGCCCCTGCTCCTCCTTCTGTCCCAGCTCCTCTTTTTGCTGCTCCCCCTCGTCCTGCTGCTGCTGCGGCTGTTGCTCCACTTGTTGTTGCTGCTGTTTTAGCTCGGAGCGCTGCTGTTCGATGGTTTTTTCAAAATTAAACGCACCCACCGATAGGAAATCGTCCAGCCAGCGTTTCTCATTATCATTGAGCTCTGCTGTGCTTGTTGTGCTGCTCTCTGCAGGAGCTGGAACAGCTGGAGGAGCAGGAGAAGCAGGAGAAGCAGGAGGAGCTGGAGCAGTAGCCGGAGCTGTAGCAGTGACCATCACTGTTGCTGCCTCATTAACACTAATTGGTGTTGTGCGCTCATTAGTGGCCTCGGTCAGCGGGGGACTGCTGGTGGTGCTGCTGGTGGTTGTGGGTCGTCTACTGGGCACCGTTGTCAATATTTGTGCCTCTAGGTTGGCCATTTCAGTGTCGGTGAGTTCGTTGCGTTTGCCGCCATTGAAGATGCTGTTACTCACATATTTGTCATTGAGCGCCTTCGAGCGCTGCTCCGGCTCCATATCGCTGGATAGCGAATTATCGGCGACATCACTGCAATTGGAGTTGATCAGTTCGCGATGCTTGTCGCCCCACTGCGTTGTTATCCACGGCTGCTCCAGTATGACCAGACGGCAAATTGTGTCCGCATCCTTGGATTTTGTATCGACGGCATTCAGTAGGATCTCGTAGCGGATACCGTTCACGATTTCACGAAACGCATCGATGATGTTCACAAAGTTCATCGAGAGCGGCAGAAAGGTCATCGCAATATTCTGGACACCAATTAAATTGGGCGAGAGATATTCACGCTCGCCAGGATTCAACACATGGACCAATTTGATGGGTGGCTCGGTGATCGCCTCAGCTGTGCTCTCCTCATCAGCATTGATCGTTGCTGTGGTCTATTTTTTTTTTGTTTTTTTTTTTTTGTTGTGTGTGTTGTGTTTTTTGTTTGCGTGTTGTGTGTTGTTGTGTATTTTGGTGTGTGTGTGTGTGTGACAAAGAAAGACAAGAACAGAAAGCAAAACACATATATTTGTATAAGGAGAATACACACACATAAGGAGAGAGTGAAGGAGCCACTCTGAAGATATAAATTTTGAGACATGAATAGCAGAGCAACAAGCCATGAAAAGTGTAGTGTTAAGTGGATTTATTTGTTGTGCTTATGTGTATGTGAATGTATGTATATATATATATATATATATATATGTTTATGCCCAAGTGCCAGCACCAAATCACAAAAGTGTTAGAAATCTTCTGAAACTTATGCTAAGAATAAATAACCATAAAGCATATCCGCTTTTACATATATATATACCAAAAACCACACAAAACAACAACGCAGCTGCAAAGTCAGCGTTTGCTAAATAAACTAATTTTCTTAAGCAATAAGGACGTTAATTTATCTCAGAAATATTTGCCGGCCTGCATAAATACTTAATTCAATATTTATTGGCGTCGAAGAGAGAGCATGACTAACGGAATAAATGCCTCAGATATTGCCTAATCAGCACGGATTCAAGCTAAAATGTCTAAGCAAAGATTACATATATATATATATATTATTTGTTAAAGTTACACAAAACAATTTGGAAAAACAACTTAAGTAATATACAATATGGGTTTAGATTGAAATTGTCAATATGAAAAACATGTTTGAAAATTTGCATATTTGTCTGATTTTACATTTTATATTTTACCACCAGATATATTTTTTATGCCATTTATTTTATTTTTTCTTTCAGTTTAAATTGTAACTTTAATTTATTGCATTTAATTTTATTTTATTCAACCCGTAATATTCATTTTAAATGTGTATATATTAAAAGCTTTTTAATACCTGTGAACTGTTTTTAATCCCCATCAAATAAATAAATAAATTATGTTCTTTATTGCTATAGGAAATCGATTTGTATAGGTAAGAAGCGGAGGGAACTGTGAGTTTTCGATAAAATGAATTAAAATTGATTAGAGTTGGGGGTTACGAAAATATATATTTGAAATTTAAGGTCTGTATAAGAATACAAAGAATATAATGAATACTCTTCCTGATCAGAGTTACTTTTTTCTGTCTTAATATTATCAAATCGTAATCGTAAATTAAGAAATTTGCTACATAATATTCATGTTGACTGATGCTCTTTTTGTCACTTAAAACACTCAATATTGCGTTAATGGGAAACCTGTCGCCAGACGAAATTATTAAATGCGTTCAATTTATGTAATGCAGTTAAGGAAAGGAAAATCGATTAAATTCAAATTAAGTTGGGCGTTGAGGCAAAGCCTGCAAACTGACTACTGCTGTTGCCGCTGCCGTTGCCGTTGCACAAAGTGACTGTCCCTTCGCCAACTCCCCACTTGACTGGCCTAATGAACTCGGCATAATTGCAATAACATTGCAACTCTCTAAAGGGGCAGCGACGAGGATAGAGTGAAGAAAAAGAAGCGAGCGGGGCAAGATGGAGCAGCCATTGGGCCAATCAAGTCAATCAGTGGAGCAGAGCTATGCTCTGCGCTTGTGGCAAGACAAGCCATACAAAAACTAATTAACCGCCAATGCAAACAGCGAACCGCATCACAGCGAACCGGTTTGGGGTTTGCATCAGCACCCAAAAACAGCAACAACAACAAAAGTCTCCACATCGATAAATGATGAGCCGCAAAATGCTGCAAGCAGTCGGCAAACAGACAACAGACGAGCTCCCAAATGCTGAATAATTTACAAATTCGGTGCATAACAACTAAAACTAATTTGATTGCAGTTGATCGACTAGTACATACCCTATACACAGAGCTAACATAAGGTAGCTTTGGCGTTGTGACTCATATTTATACAAAATAAAGTTTCTAATTTATTGTTTGTTCGTTTCAATATGTTAATAAAAGGAGGGTTTTCAAGTATTTGATTTAAAGTCCCAGTCTATTTAATAGATTTTTTTCAATTTAGTGGAATCGAGGCTGACATAGTCCGAGAGTTAAATGTTCTTCGTCTATTGTTAAAATATACGTTTGAAATTATATGTTTCGACCTCTGTCAACTTTCTAGATGTCTTCAAAAATAAATAAACCTTGGGTTGGTAAACGTTTTATTTTTTATCGGGGGCAATGAACGACAAATACTGAACCAGTTTATATCGTTAAATTGCACATAAATTATATATATAAAAACACAAACCACTATTAATTCGTACATCGATCATTTTTCTGATAGCAGTGTTCTCTTTCTGCTCTCATTTCATATAAAGTTAAAGCTAATTAAGTTGGCCTCCCAAAAGGTAACAACTTTTATGTGTTTTCATTCTCTAGTTTCAAAAAAATAAATATTTTGTATTTGCATTTTGCATGCAGATTTGCTAAATGCCAGGAGAGTGAACACAAAACTCAATTGCAAATATGGTTAGTTGTTATTTCTAATTCAACTGATATATATATATATATATATATCCAGAATTTATGCATATACCCCACAACACAACTTGATGATACTCTGTTTTAACATATTTTTAATGTATTCAGTGTATAAAAGGAGTAGGAGAAAGAGTTGGCCAAGCTGAGTCTGAAGAGATGCGAGCGCACAGCGAAGACAGATGGTTGTCATTTCAGTTTGTTCATCCTCATTGTCGCTGACATTTGTGTCTGCTGCGTGACAAAATGCCGAAAATGAACAGAATGTGGGCAGCGAGCGTAAACGACTGCAAAATACTCTGCTACCAGTGGAATACCAGCTAATAAGAGATAACAAAAACTATTCAAAAATCCTGCAACTTTTAAAATTGCCAACGCTAACTATTAAATTGTGGCAGATACAGGATTTTCCGATTTTTGTCCAAGATATTAACCATTTTTTGAAAGAAGTAATTATCCTATTGACTTATTACCATCTTTGCCTTAAATATTCAGAGATAAGTTTAAAAATTGTGGAAGATATGCATTGTGGTTTCAAGTCCCTATCAAGTTCGACAGACGTACAAACCAATATACTCTTTTTACCTTCGACGTTAGCGTGTCAGAAATGCATATATATAAAAAACGAACTTTTAACGGCGATTGCGTCACGAAAGCTGTCAAAAGCAGCGGCGAAAGCAGTGCAGTCAGCGTCAGCGTCAGCATCATCATCAGCATCAACTAGGTTGATGCCTGCCTGGCTTATGTTTGAGCTGATTATGTTGTGTGCGTTGTGTGCGAGTGGTTGACAGTAGTGGGTGGTTTAGTGGTGCTGCTGCTGATGATGATGGCTTGCTGAGTAGTTGGGGTCCTGGCACTATTTTTATTTTTGTTGCAGCTTGTTTTCAGCTTGTTTTTCAATTAAACTTTATGGCACTTTGACTAACACCACATCCATCCCCCATCCGCCATCCCCCATCCCCCACTAGCAATAAGCCACACGACGATGGCTTCGAAGATTGGCATGAGCGCTCCATCTTGGATGCCGTTGTTGTCCTGACAACCGAATGAGTAACGGCAAAAATAGCGCAGCCATATCCAGTCAAGGCTTAAGTTTGTGCTGCATTGTTAATGCCCAGTGCCTGCTTGTGCCTGCCCCAGCAGTAAAGCTCATCACAAATTAATGCAATGCCACAATCTGCTGCTGCATCAATGCTGCCGCAGTTACCTACCACAGACATTATTTAAAACAACAAAAAAATATACCGAGAGAAAGAAAATAATTATCAGAAACGATAAATAAAGGAACAAATATATATATATATGATAAGAAGATTATGTCATAATTGAACAGGCGTAGCTCAGTGGAAAACTGCCTGTCCAGCGAAGATTTTCAGTTTCAATTTCATCCCTGTTGGTAATCCTTTCACAAAAGTTTCGCAATAACAAAGCAATATTTCTCATTAAATTCTCATTAATTATTCAATTGATCAATACATTAAATTGAGCTCATTACTACCACATATAGAATATCGAATTTTTATAAATTATATGAAATATATTTGTGTAGTACACAATATTAAAATAATAATAATAATATTCATAATCAGCAGCATTTTTTTACCGCGCAGAGCCAGCGGCAAATGGAAAAAGTGGTTGGCCTAAGAAAATTGTACTCAAGTCAACTATTTCAGCTGGGAATATAACAAACGATAATTATAGGCTTGTTTGTATAGCTTTTAAAAACAATACAGAATACATTACAAATAATTGCAAATAGTTGTCTGCATTTACTGCATTCGTTTTCAAAATGGAAGAATCTTGCGCTTTCGCAAATGGGAGCAGCTAAGGAAAACTTTTCCGCATCTGATTATCTGATTACCTCATATTTTGATTGCTATGTTTGCTATGCTTAACTATCATTAAGACTTTCGCAGTCAAATTGGTTGAATAAAAACAAACCCATATTCTATAGAATCGTACTTAATTATGCTATTTATAGACATTTTGAATGGCAACGTTCGACAGAGTTTTATCGAAACTTTTTGCTGATGGCAAAGTTGCTGTTGGTGCTGATGTTGATGCAACGGATTCTGCAAGCGGCTTTTTGCATTAATGTTGCATTGAATGGGGACTGGGAAATGGGGAAATGGGGAGTTGGCTGTATTGACACAAAGAAGGGATTCGCTGGGGTATCAAGTGATGCAATGTCGAAAAACTTTAATTGAATTTACGTGAATAAACGAATTAAATAAATATACAACAACAAAAAAACCAGTCAGCAAATGCAAAAGGGAAGCACCGCAGCAGTCAAACTACAAATTGGCAATTTGTTACAAAGTGTTATTTTTAATTTAGTGGTTATTTATCCGCTAATAAATACATAAACTTAGTGCGAAGCCCAAAGTCTTTTATGACTGTTGAAAAAACATCAACTTAGTTAGTAGAAGTCAAAAGCCTTTTCGGTCTCATATTAGTATTTTTGAAAAACGTTACCCCTCCCGCCAGCCACCTGCCACGGCACATACGCAAATAAAAGCAATATTAAAACCGGTATTACCCAAAAACTGTCAACATCGTTGGCCTGCTGTGCGCATTGAGTAGGTAATAAGCAGTGGTTCCAACGCCCCAGAGAGATCTAACTCTTGAGACGATTGTGCAAACGTATTATATTTTTTTTCTTTATTTTTTTTTTTTTATTCAGGGTTAGCTTTGCTCGAAAAGACAGATGTAGGCACGTGTTTTTCAGACGCTTCTGCCGCATTTTTAGGCTCGCTTTTAATGACCAAATTTACCTTGGCTCAAGCACTTTCTTTGAGTCATCTGCATGAAAGCTTCTTAAGCAGCACCACTGCAAAAACATTTGTTACAATGGGATTTTTTTTTATACTCTGCTTTCGGAGGTAGAAGAGTCTATTTTGTGTGGTGTACTATGTTCGTGTGTACTTATATAGACACCCTTGAGTTGTCTAGTCTCTTAGAACTTGAAATACATATTAATATATTACATTATATAACTATATTAAATATTAGTAAATGACTGTGTCCGAGGAAGTGTTAAAATTAGAGTGCTACGCAAGCAAATCGATACCAGCTAATATCAGAGTATTCCGCAGTCGGCTAATCTGGTCTGCACGGTTATCACTTGAACTTAATACTTCTAATTAAATTAAAAGGTTTCATTAAATCAATTCATATATACACAAACACAATTCTATTTTCTTCAAATGAACATTTCGAGTCCTGAAAATCCAATTTTCTTGATTAATATGCTTAATTTTTTATAAAATCATTTCATTTATTCAGTTTTGTCAAAGGACTATGCCGAATTGTATTGTAAATTGATATGTTTATTTATTTATTAACTTGGGCGTGGCAAACAATATCAAAGCCTATTAAAAATATACATATATATATATAATTTTATAAAATTCAATACTTTCCAATAATCTTAAATTTTTATCTTTTTAATCATAAAAATGTTATATGTTTACTGACAAAAAACACTGAAATGGGTGTGTTGCTCTCAAGTGCGTGCATTCGCAATGAATAACAAATAATAAAAAAAAATTTAATACACAAACCGGTTTAAATTTTTAATTAAAAACTCAAAATGCAATGAATCAGAAACAGAATATAAATTGCTTCTATCAAATAATAAGCGAATTATGGCTTGAGTACCGTTTACTTAACTGCTTCTGCAACAACACAAAAATGAGATTAATGATTCGAGGCCTGTCTGTGGCAATCTGGTAACCGAGGGGGAATCGAGGAAATCGGGATTTTGTAGGGTAACCACCCCCACAACTGAAAACGGCAATTACTCTTGGCCAAGTCATCAATTTCAATTAAATCGTTCGTAAAAAAAATACTTGTGTAAATCATAAATAAATCAACAAATTAAAAAAATGATTTCTTATTTGCATATGACATGAACTGGATCTGCATCGAATTTAAGTTCAGCTTACTTTAGTAATATACCATACCCTATACATTCAATTTAAATTCACAACTAACTTTAAATAGGAATACATTTTACTAAGAGATGAAATTATTGTATATATAAATAATAAATTCCAGTAATATCCAAGATATATATTTTTTCCATCAATTTAAAACTACTACTGAAGCGCATTTTTAAAAATAATAAATTCCGAGTTTTAAGTCTAACTTTAAATGGCTTTTGCTTTGGTGACTGATACACCAACGAAAAAAACTTTTTCCAGAGCCATATAGGATATTATAAAATATATGGAAAAATGGAGACGATATAAACACACAGAGACAAAAACAAAAACAAACAAAAAACAAACAAAAAACTGTCAGTGATTTCCATATGCCAACAAAAGCACAAAACGAACGAATGCATAAAACTATTTACATAAATGAATAATATGCGGAACTGTGTGAAGAACGTATATATATATATATATATATATATATATATATATATATATATATAAATGTACATATATATTTTGTATGTGTGAATATCCAAGTGTTTATAGCTGTACAACTATATGTTTTCTTATTTTTTTTCAGTCAATTCGTAGACACATCTGGCCAATTGCAAAACCAAACAATTTAAACTTGATGTTTGCCCCGAGAAACTTTACTGGAGGCGCTTTTGCTGTCTGCTATCCGGTTGTTTTTGTCATTTAAAAAATCACATGCGAATGATTCACAAGCATAAATTGCATCCGACTTTGCTAGTTTCCGAGCTGCTGTCAGCGTTTGTCAAATGCGTTTTTCTTTCTCTTTAGACTTTGTATGAAAATGATTTCATATATGGCCTTTCGTCCCTCTGTCTCTCTCTCACTTTGTCTCGTTATATATATATATCTCTTTATTATTAACTCAATGAGCACATTATGCGAAATTTCATTCTCATTGAGTCATTGTTAAATTTTGATCATGATTCGCAGCCTATTCCTGCAAATGCCAATAAAAACAAGTTAGAATGCTCTTATTGAGTTAACTCGACTGGGAGATACCCTGTATTCGGCTTTTAAAAACATATAAGATTTGACGATTACGTTTTGGTTAAAAATATCTTTGTTTCTAATACGAGCCTAATTTATTTTCTACAATTGATCAATAATAAAAAAAAATCGATTTATATCGATATTCTCGCTCGTGCTAACGATAAAATTAGAAAAACATTGGTCTTCCTATAGTAAACGATAAGTTACATTTATTTTCTTCTGCCTGTTGCATAATTTTACACAACTTCATTATACCCTTTCGCATTTTTAATTAGTTCACAGTATAACAACTAGCGACGCAGCTTGAATAGCAACTTCCACTTAGCCAGATGTGAATGACTCAAAATTATATATATATATATATATATATATATATATATATATATATATAAACATGAATATTTCGAAGCTTTACTCGTGACTAAAGAGCGAGTGCGAATAAGTCAGAGAAGTTAGCCGGGGTCTCATATTAGATTAGATTTGGAAAAAATATAGATTACAGAAGTAGAGCAAACGGAGCTAAAAACAAAGACTAAGACACTGTGAAGAGCCTATTCATTAAATACATGTGAAACATAAATATTATTAATTAAAATTGAAGAAACAATAAAAATTAAAAACGTTGGGTTGTTAATTGAATTTTATATTATTATTGGTTAGCCTTACTTAAATGAATGAATAGCAGCAGCTTATGCTTAAATTGTCAGCTTAGTGGAATAGTTTTCCTTAAATAGGCTTGGGTTCGTATGGTTCTTAAGATAAGCTGCATGAAAATGTTTTAAATCCAGCTTAGCAAGAAACTAAAGCATACCCTTAAAGCATTCAACATAAATGCCTAAGAGGTATTACAAAATTATTGAACCCACTAAATGGCCCCAAAACAGCAAATTCCCATCAAAAGACCCTTTTATGGTAACACACACACACAAAAGGCGCAAATTATCACTCGGGGGAGTGTTGTGGGCAAAGTATATAATGAGCTTGTCATGAAAACCGGTACTAAAGCCAATGAGAATGTTGCCCTATGTGTGTGAGTGTGCCTGTGTGTGTGTGTGTGTGTATGTATGTGCGTGTACGATTGGAAAATTGAGACCAGTGGGCGTAAAGTCTAATCATTGGATGCCTGAGTGCAGCTGACGGGATAACAAAGACGAAGCCAATATTATATTTATGAATTAAATATATGCACAAAAGACTCATTGGAAATTGAGCTGCGATTACATTAATTAAAGGAGGGAAAACTGCATTCTTTATATATATAAATATGCATGTGTATTAAAAACTCTCTCTCTCTCTCTTTCTCTCTCAAGCACTAACTCTTTCAAGAACTCTCTCTTTCAAGAACTCTCTCTTCCAAGCACTCTCTATTTCAAGCTCTATCTCTCTCTCTCTCTCTCTTCGATCTCAACTTGTATATGCAAGTTCATGTTCTTCTTGTTCTTCTGCTGATTAGAATTCGTAGCAGAAGAGTGCACAGTGAGAGCTTGCGCTAAAGACGCAATTTGCCTGCCATAAATAGATCAACGCTGGAAGTGGAAAAGGGGGAGGGGCGGATGTCTGTTCTATCGGTCAAACTGATTCAACAGCTGATTGTCGGCAGAAATGGCGACGCAACAAACTAGCGCAAAAAATGGACAAAGCACAACAACAAAACAACAACAAACGGCAGACTTGTAAAGTGTGATAAAAGCAAAAAGCGTTAATACAGTCAGAGTATATATGTGTGTATTTATATAGTAAATGTATTTTCTTATAGTTATGTATTTTATCCACATTACGGCGGTTTATTATGCATAAGATTTTCTTTTGCTGACTAATCAAAGTTAATGGGGGAAACGAAAACAGGCAAAGGAGAAAACAAGGCAAAAAAATGTAAATAAATATGGCGTACGCGAGCATGCATGTGTGTGTGTGAGTTTTAGTGTGAGTGTGTGTAAGTTTGTTTGTGTGTATGTGCACAATCGGAGGCATTGTTAAAAACAGCAAGCGAGCGAATATAGCGCAATAGCTGTAAATTGTAATTACTGACCCCCGTTGGAAATTTGCACTCAAAAAGCGTTAAACTGTTGTCCGAAATATATATGTGAATCACAAAAAAAAAAACAACAACAATAACAAAACTCACCTCCTCCTCCTGCAGTTCGTCGGCAGCTGCTGGCGTCGTTTGGATTGTGGCCAACAACAAAAAGAGCGCAACTGTTGCTGCTGCTGCTGTTGTGTACAGCTTCATGATGACAAGTTTATCTAAATGTTTAGCAAATTTCAATAATCAGAAAATTTCACACGTACACTGATTATTAATTTGCTTGGCACGTTACGCTGTTTTCAATATTATATTGTATGTTTGTTTACACCCACGTACGCAGATTTTACGCTAGACGACCGCCGCCTCTCACAGACGAAATCAAACTGTCGCATGACCGCCGCTCATTTGCTAACTTAACATCTGATGCTGTTATTAACAGTGAGCGCGGAATGGTTGCTCATAAACTCTCATGTTATCAACAGTGGGCGCTTTAATAATTTTAAATTAAACATTTGATCAATTTATTCGTCATGTGCACCAACAGAAACTAAGCTACATGTTTTCACAAGTATCGATATATGTCATATTCCACACAAATGTTATCTATTGTGGCGCCAATTGCACAAATTGTTTTAATGTTTAGATAAACAGCTGTAAGCAAAGCCATAACAGTCAGCTAACAGAAATTTAATCGATATAATTTGTCGGCCGTCTCTTTGCGATAACGATAGGTATGAAAATATCGATGTCAGCATTGGATTTGCATTATGTGCGCTGAAATGACAAATTCGTATAAATTAATTAATCATAACAAATATGAACATGATATGTAATGTATTACGAGATTGTCAACCCTCCCAATCTGTTTCAGAATGCAAACAATCCAAAACCAGGACAATAGCGAATGAGCTGACTAAATCGAAAATGCTGCAAAACAAACCGATAGCAATTCGCGGTAACCGCGGGCAACGATAACATCCCCCCAAACAGACTGAATTCAAAATATTGATAAAGCGCAGTGCTTTTAACAAAGTTTAAAAAAAAAACGGAAGCAAGCCACTATGAGCACGCATACGGGGCTGGCCTATTTGAATTCGTGCATCAAAGTGCCCATAGATCCGTGCAATAATTGCCCAGCGCCCGTCTACAATCGTCCCAAGCTGTTCATGGGCAAAAAGACGAAAGTAAACAGCAAGCAGCAGCAGCAGGATGCAACAGCAGCAGCAGCGACAACCTCAACATGGACTGCCCAAACGGGCATCAGATCGCTGGCCAAGTTCTACGACAGCATACCGGGTAATTTAGACCAAAATCTAATAGAAAAAGTTGTAAAATACTAGGAAAGAAAAAGGATAATAAACTCATAAAAAAAATATCGACCTTAATTTTAGTAAATTGCGTTATTTTTGGCGGCAATGGCTAGTCACCAAATTACATAGAAAGTAAATGTCCAACATTTATGGTTGTGGCTCCCTAAAAACTACGGTTTGCATGTCTAAATTTCTGGACTGAATTTGTCTAAAATTTTGAGAAAAAATATGTCTTATTTGTTTTCTATATATTGAATAATTTTTATATTAGCTTTTTTGTTGTACTTATATTATGATTAAACATTAGTATTTTTAGACTTCACATGTACACAATAAACATTTTACATACTTTATAAAATTCCTATAGTATAGTTAACTTACTTGAAAGAACTTACGATTTTATGGGGATTCGAAACAGTAACAGTTTATTAGGACTTTCTGACTTAATTTCTACTTTTTAGAAATAATAAGAAATATTCTTAAAAAATTTAATAAAAAAGCCAGACTTTGTTGATTTGGGGAATGCCTTTCTAAATTTTAGAAATTATTTCTAAAGAAAAACTAGAAAAATGTTCTATTTTTTTGGTAGATATTTTATCTGAAAGTATTTTTAGAAACTCCTTATCCAATTTGAGATCGTCTTTTATTATTTACTAGACTACTGTGAAGTGAAGCATCTGCACAAGGCGGAATTTTACTCAACGCTGGAAAGCTTGCGCAGCACCAGCCGCGAGCTCCGAGCTCCAACAGTTCCAGCAGCGCCACAGAAGGAACGTTGCCTCAGTGCCAGCAACAGCAGCAGCAGCAGCTGCAACAGAACGAAACAGCGCAACGGCAAAGGCAAAGCGAAACTGAAGCTAAAGCAGTCTAGCAGCATAGCAACGTTAAAGCTGCCTGACCAGAGGATGCCACCACCTGTGCTGCAGGAGGAGGCGCCACACAGCACCCGCTGCCTGAGCGAGGAGTATGAGAAATGTGTACGGGATTTGAGTCGACTGAAAAGTTTCAAGCAGGACTTTGCCCTGGAGGTGGCGGACTTTAAGCGTTCGCTCAAGAGCTTCGAGCAGGAGTTCAAACGCGACAGCGCCGAGCGTCCCAAATCCACCAGCAGTGGCACCCAGACGCACCAGACCCACCACCGCCACCACCAGCCCACCTGCCAGATGCCAGCAACCGCTATGCACACGGCGGTGCGGGCCAAAGTGCGTCACGAAATGTTGCGCAAATGTTTTAGTGTCAATGATTTGAGTGGCGGCAACTGTTTGCCCGCCACATTGCCGGAGAGTGAGCTGCCCAAGCTGCACATTGAATCACCATCGGTGTCCTCCAATCGCAGCAGTAACGCCGGCTCCGGCTCAAGTCGCCGGCGTCGACGACGCGCTGCCAAAGTGAAAGTTGCAAAGGAGCCGCAGACGCCGGAGCAGCCGCTGTTGCACATCTTTGAACTGGAGCCGGTGGCCAAGCGAACGGCAAGCGTATCGCCACAGCATCCAGTGGCAAGACCCAATCTTGCGGCCACACTGCGTGCCGAGGTCTCGCGCCAGAAGGTCAAACAGCTGCAGAACAACTGCACCTACCACGATCCAAGGCCACAATTTGACTGGGAGGTGCGCAAAACGCCGGCATGGAAATCGCTCTCGCTCAAGTGAGTCTTAGTCTTAGTCTTTAGATTTTTAATAGCAACCAAGTCTGTATCCATAGAAGCATCTGGCCTTACTATCTTCGAAGATAAATCTGCATAGATAAGATATAAACACGCGCCCTATATACATAGATAGACAATCTGTTTGATAAGATTTCAGAATTTGGGGCTACGAAATGAAACGGAATATTTAGGCTATTTACTTCTTAATTAGTAATTTGTACTATCAACTTTTATTTATTTATTTATTTTGTAGTGTATTCTTTTAAAGTAACATGTTCAGGTCATAATTCTTTATAACAAATATTACTGAAATGTTCGCGGCAGTAATAATTTTTTTTTTTTAATTACAGTGAATCTCACAAGGCGCTGCTCTCGATCCGGCTGGCCACACGCAAGGCGGAGCAGTCGCTGCAGGAGCGTCAATATGATCTGCACATGCAGATGATGCGGCAGCGTGTCAAATCGGCGCCGCTGCTGCTGGAGGGACCCACGTTCTGGGGGCCGGAGGTGGGCAAGCTGAGTCACAGTTGCCGCAGCGAGGGCATGCGGCATGCCTGCGAGAGCAGCCAGCAGCGCAGCAGCAGGTGCAAGCAGGCAAGGCCAAAGAAGAACGCCGATCCGGATGCCAAATTGCAGCAGCTGCGCAAGATTTATGGCGCCCAACTGAAGCTGCCACCATCCAGATCGCGGCAATCCAGCTCCAGCTGTCGACGGCGGCGCCACACGGTGGAACTGACGCCCGAACCGCATGACAGCGGCGACGATCTCTGCAGCGTGGATCGCGCCTTTCTCTAGTAGCATCTGCCTCGGTCTGCGACACTTGCAACTTGTTGTAGTCATTGCAGCCAAATTTAGATAGAAAATGCTATCTAATTTTTAAATGAATTTTTTAATCAAATTTCACCGTCGATTCAAGGTTTGAGCTCAATATTTTGATTTGAATTTTTACAAAATTGTACACATAAATTAAAATAAATATAATATAATTTTTTTTTTTTGAATATACATTTTAATACATTTAAAAATTGTATCAATTTAATCTTTTCACATATGAAATGGTTTTCCATGACTGGTCTCCAATTTCTATTGGAATTTGCAAGCCAATTTTAATTCAAAAATCACCATTTTATTTTATACAACAATTCCGTCAAAGTCTGCAACGATGAATTTATTTTTTAATTTTTTATATTACATGTTTATATATTTAAAATATTCAGCAATGTCATCTTATGTAAATGAGAAATAGTTTTCCAGGACAAGCCGCAATCTTCTATTGGAATTTATTCAAAAATCCACAAATTGTTTTGTACAATTCCTATAAGATAAGATATTAATGATACTAGATGGATATGTTATCTAATTCTTAAATTAAATTCTTTATGTAATTTAACCGTCATTTCAAAAGTTGAGCCCAATAATATTTTGTTTTGGATATTAAAAAAATTTGTGCACATCAATTAAAAATATATTTAAAACAATTAAAATTTGTATTTTCACATTGAATTGTATCAAATTGCATCAGTTTTAGCAATAGTTTTCCAACTTCTACTCAAAATTTCAAAGCCAATGTTAATTCTCAAATCATTTTATACAACAATTCCGGTAAAGTCTGCAACGCTGGAGTATTGCTTTCTTTCTTCCTCGCTGAGCGGTGCATTTCCAGGACGTTCCAGCAGAGTGGTCAGCATGCCCGCTGCACGAGCAGCAGCAGCCTCTGCAAAGACGAAAAGTAATTATTTAAGTGACACAAAACAAAAAGAGGCGGCAAGCGCACCTTGTGGCACATCCGTGAGAAAGAGGACATGTTGTGGTTGCACCTGCAACGATTCGGCAATCTTTGTGTACGACTCCGACTGCTGTTTGTGGCCAATGTGTGTGTCAAAATGTGCGCTGAGATGTGGCAGCAAATCGCCAGCAATGCTGTGCTGAAAGATGAGCTTCTGGGCAGCAACACTGCCACTAGAATAGACGGCAATCCGAATTCCAGCCTGGTGCCACTTTCCAAAGGCACCAGCCACATCCTCATAAACACTGCAAGTGAGAAGAAGAAGAGTTCGAGCTTGAGTTTTATTTTATTTTAATATTTTGTTATTTTATTGCATTTACTGTCCACGCAGCTGTCCGTCTGCATAGCCCTTTGCCCAGATAAGGCCTTGCAGCGTTTTTAGCGGAGTCACCTTCAAATCTCTCTCGATCAGATAACGCACAAATCGAGAGATTGCCTCAGCATCCAATGTGGGCTGTTTGGCCAGATTCGCTGCATATTCCGTGTATTGTGGCAACTGTTGCAGTTCCTTGACAATTATCTTTGTTTCATCCGTCTGCCATGTTTCCAGCAGATAATCTTTGGCATTTTCCTTGGCATACGGAAAGAGGACATCGTGCACGAAACTAATCGAGGTTGTGGTGCCCTCGATATCAACTAGCACCACTTTGGTGGTTGATTCAACTTGTGCCATGCTTTATTTTGTATAAAATAACACTTTCTTAATAAACTGATTTGATTTTTAGTGGGAGACATGTGTTCAAAATAAAAGCACCGATAACATCACTGACTTTAACCGGCTTGCGCAATTATATCGATAGCAATCGGTATTACAACAGCTGCTCTGATTTGGCAACAGTATCCAATACTAGAACCTCCGTCGATTATAAGTGGGAAATTAAATTGTACTAAGAACTGCAATATTTTCTACAAATGTCTATTGTCTCTACTTTTAGATTGTAAGCCTTAAATTAAAACACGATTTGTTCGTATCTAACGGAGTGCCTAATGCAATCTTTAACTGCTGTTAGAATAAATAAAATAATCTGCTTGGTACATTTGTACCACATATAGTAATCATGATTTCGGGACCTGGCAACGTGTGTTTTGCAGCACTTGGGAATCCCAACCCATGCCATCGACAATCGATAGCACTAGTTCAGTTCGGAACTTGAGCTATCGTCGTGAAAGTGAATTGCATATTATAAATTTTTTGTCATAAATTTGCAATTGCAAACAATAATTTTATGCTGAAATACGCAAAAAAGCACTCGTTGGTCACGTATACCTCTGCCGTGTGTGTGAGTGCATAAATGTGCAAGTGAAGCAAAAGCAATAAAAGCACACGCAGCTGTCGAACAACAACAGCAACAACAACTACGTACTTTGTTTATATATATTTGTTGGCTTGGCCTACGTGATTGAAATGCATGCAGTCTATATAGTATAGACAGAAAGTCCATTTGTTGAACGAGTACTGGTGAAATGGGCCTGAATGCAAAAATTGGCCAATTTGCCGCTTGAAAATATTTCAGATAAGTTACGTTGCCAGAGGTTCGCAGTGGGCTGGCGTTGCCAATATGCTGTAAAAGAGCGGACGCGACAAGGACATGCAGAAGAAGCCACCATCGATGCCAGCACGTTGCGCCATCTGTGGCACACGCGAGCAACTGTTGCGCTGCGCCAAATGCAAAAGCATCTATTATTGCTCCTCGGAGCATCAGCACATCGATTGGCCCAATCATCGCCACGACTGTCGTCTGTTGGCGCGTCAAAAGAACCAGAGCCACAACAACAATAGCAACAATAAAATGCAACAGCTGCAACAGGCGGTGGCAGCCACAACGCTGGATGTGAGTGGCGCCAATTGTTCTACGGCGCAAATGATGACGACAGCGGAACAGGCTCAATCCTGGCCCAACGAGCTGGACGAACTGTTGTTCGACTTATTGGCACAGCCTCAAATGCCATCGCAGCACACAGCGCAATCTGGCGACGTTAATCAACACCAGCATTCACAACATAATCATAATCACCACCAACACCAGCACAATGGTGAGAAGAGTTCCAGCTATCAGATTGGTCTAACGGATGCCAGCTTTATGGGCAGCGGCAGGTGAGTTTGTCTTTCAGTGTTGCACAACTGCTAACCATATTCCAGTGTGAAAGTCGTTCGATCAGCTGTTAAATGCGCTCAGCTGCTTCTGCTGTTATTGTTGCTGCTTCTTCTCTTTTAGCCAATTGAAATAAATAGAAAAGCTCTTAACTCAAATACTGGCTGTTAGTTATAGTTAACGTCCAGATCACATGTATTTAATTTTGGTCGATACACAAAAAGTGTGAGCCGAAATACAATAAAAGAATTTGAACTCAGTTGGTCTTAAAAATGTTGGCGATTTTGGCCAGCTCCAGCAAGGAAGGTGGATGCTTGGCATACTCCATGGTCTCCATGCTGATAAACTGATGCTGTTGTGGCCGCTGTCCAAGCGTCGTCGCAAGCTGTGTAGGTCTCCTTTTATATACATTGCATTTGTCCAACACACGCTCAATTTCAGCCAAAGCATCGTTTCCTGGTTGTTGTTGGTCCGCCTCCATTTGGTGGATGGGATTGATGTGATCCCATTGGGGCCGTTGTTGCCTCATATTTGCATTTGCGGCATAAATGGTTGCCACCGCAACGCCAGCGCCCTCAATCATGGCCAGCACCAAACCACCGACCAATGCCCCATTTGCCATCGCTCTGAGTCCGTTGCGTGCGGCAAGAATGCCACCAGTGGTGGCGCCACTAACAATCGAATTCCATGAATCCTCACGCTGACGATAGTGCACCATGGTGCAATCCACTGTGCTGAAGGTGGCGCCCCACACAGCAAAGCTGCCGGCAATGGCCGGCGTTTTCATCTTGACGGCATCCAAACCGCCATAAAGGCTGCGCCAGACACCCGTTGGAGCATTTCGAAATCCCTGCGCATACTGAAACATGGAGCCACCGATGCAGCCCATCATGAAAGCACAGCCGCAATCCTCCACAATCCGTACAGGACAAGGCTGACGCGTATACTCAACCATAGTTGTCGATTTATCTATCTATTTATCTAAATCTATTTTGATAGACTATTCAAAATTTGTCTGTCTGTGTATTTGTGTGTGGATGGATGGGTTCAATATAGATGGTTTCAATGTGTGTTCGATATTTTGCTCGAAATTTTTGATTATTTTACTTAGTTACTACAGAAAATATGGGTGTGTGTTTAATTGTTATACAGATTATTCGAAACAAGCCTGATTCTCAAACAATCTGCAAACGTTTCTCAAATAACACTTAATTTATTTAACGCAGCAAGCTAGTTGCTGGAAAAAAATCACTAAAATCTAAATCTAAAATATCGAGCCTGTCCTCTTTCATCTCAATATTTGCTCTTCTAGGCAGGGCAGATTTAATATCAGTTTCAGAACCTTAAGCTCATTCTTAGTATCATTATTGTTTCTAAAGTTGCATATATGACATAGTAATTATTTTATATTAATTAAATCATTTTGTTTGCCTTAAACATTTTTCATTTTCATTCGCTGCGAATTGTAGAACGGACAAAGCTACATTCAGATTAAGATTTACTGCAATAAATGACACACACACATACACACGCAAATACGCAGTGAAACCAACGCCCTGGCGAAGATTACGCACCAATACATGTGTGCAAAGATACACATGTTTGCATGCATAGGTGGCGCTTATTACCGATAAGCTTTACGTGCACAGATCTCAAGCCCATTTCGCTAATTTGCTCTCATTGTTTTTTTTTTTTGTTTTTGTCATAAAAACAAATATGTGCCCTGAGATTAGATTTGGTGTGTGCAGTACGTTCATGTACGTCGTACGTCGAAACGTCCCAAAATGTTTACCTTTCTTGTCGCCGCTACGTGCACCGTCATTTAATGCACTTCGCCACAAAACCAATGCCCATTTGCACGTACACATCCAAGTATATTATATATATATATACATTTATATATATATATATATATATATATATATGTTGTAATATGTGTATCTGTGTATGTGATTAGTTAACACCTCTGGCAAATGTGCAGTCTACGACGCCACTGACTTTTTCATTATTCTGTTGCGCAGTTGGCCGAATTGTTTTTATATATTTTATTTTTACAAGCTGCATTAAAAGATATAAACGCACACACACTTACGTACAGGTAGTTGGTGAAATTTTGCTCGCAATTGTTGCGGTGACTTCAGTGCTATTCTCATTGATTCATCGATCTGCTTATCATGTTGATACCCTTGCATGCAGGGTATTTTAATTTTGATGCAAAGCTTGTAACAGTAATAATAATCAACCATTGTTCCCTTAGTTTTAAAGTTATCTTGATTAAATATAGAATATAGAAATATAGATGTGATGCATATAATAAATGATAATATCAAATTTATAATGAAATTTTAATGTAAACTGGTAAGCTGCAGGGTATTTAATGTCGGTGTGCCTGTGTTTGTTTATTTTAATTTACGTTGTGTGGTCCCCGTTATTCTTACACTTGGGTGGCCCAACTCTCTCTCTCTCTCTCTCCCTCTCGTTGTCTTAATTGTATTTTGCGTACGTGCCGCGCGTACGCAAGTCATTTATAGGTTTTTATTTTGATTCCGCTTATCATTATTAGCGAGTTTGCACCGTGATTTCCTATAGACTGGGCGGCCACTTCTTCGGATCGGATGGGATCGGATTGACTTTGTTGTTCTTTATCAAATAATTAGCAATGGCGACATGTCGCATGACTTCATTTTGCTAAATTCCCCGCCCCATAAAATGATGCACAATGTGTGAGTAGTGTTTTAAGTGTGTGTCATTTCTTGTCGCTTGTCAAGCAAGTTTTCGAGTGTAAACAAAGCGTACAATAAATAATTAGCAAGTGTTGGTTAAATTAATTTGAGGTGAGAAAGGTGAACGACAGTGTTGCCGCATTTGCAAAAACCAGTTGCAACTCTGTTTGGTAAAAACAAAAGCAAACTGTTGCTTGAGCCAATGATTGACTTACAGCTGATACAAATTTCAACCCCACAAATTGCCACACAGACACACATGCTTACATGCACACATATAAAAAGTTTCAGCTACGTCTGGCAACGCACGTCACAAGGTCGCCGCTCGGTGCGTATGCGCCGCTCTCGACAGCATCGACTACATACTAGGGATGAGCAGAGTGCGGTGATTATCATATCGCTGTGACTCACACGATTATTCATTTGCCAAAGTTTTTATATTGCCTTATCTTTAATCTTGCGACGTTATAAATAATATTTTTTCTGAGAAAAAAAAATACTTGCGATATAGTATAAGTGGTAAATGGTGACTGCGTTTGGTCACTGTGACTGCGAGTCGTGACTGCAATTGAATAGGTGACATCTCTGTCGTGTGGTGCACGTGCCCTTCTCGCTGACTCCGCACGTAACATACGAAAGTCAAAGGGCCCACAATCGATCAAAATAAACGACTTGCATATATATGTCTCTATGTATGTGTGTGTGTGTGTCCGTATATATATATTTGCTGCTGGGTCTCTTATTAAAATGGAATTTCGCGTTGTGAGCGACTTTGAACTGGGCCATTGACCCAGTTTTATTGGAGTCTCAAACGTTGTAATCTTCTACTTAATACGGTCGCATATTAAGAAGTATCTATATACATACATATATAACCACACCAACTTATGTATGTATGTATGTATTTATAGCTGTTTCTTTGTTTCATCTCGTTTTTTCTAATGTCATTTAATACGATTCTCTCTCATTCGTTCATTCATCGCTCCATCCCTTTTAGACGCATCGCATTGATTTTCACGCATTCGCGTCCATGTTGTGTGTGTTGCTTTTTTCTGTGTGCGATGGTCTACGTGAGTGCGAGCTCGTTCATTGTGTAAGTGCTCTGCGGTTGCCTACTCGCTCTCTGTGTGTGTGTGCATGTGTGTGTTTGTGTTTATTTTAGCTTGTGGACGAGACCACCGTTGCAAGCAAGTTGAAGGGCATGCGGAAACGCGACGCTCTCTATAAAGCAAAAAAAATAAAATAAAATAAAAATACGCCCCAATTGTTGGGGTGGCAAAGCCCAATATAATCTGTTTCGCTTGTCGATTATATATGTGTATGTAAATACGGTAAATGTGGCGCTTATAAAGTAGTGTGCCTGATGCCCGGGCCCCTAAATTAAACACACACACAGACACACTTACGCCTGCGTCACACACATACATTTGCACAATAATCTCCCACGACTGCGATCGAGTACGTTGTCGCTGGTGCTTGTTGGCTGCCGTCACCGCATTCGTGAACGCGCATTCAATGCGAACGGTTCGCGCTCTTCAACAATTATTTACTTGTTTCGTGCGACAACAAGACACGAACGTGAATAACAGTATAAAAACAAACAGCTGTCAATTACAAGTGCAATAAAAGGAAAACAAACAGCTGTTGTTGTATTCGTTTTCCAACACTGTTACGCCGTCATACCGCTATAATACTATACAACAGCCGGTTATGTGCGATTTGCCTGCTTCTCTCTAATTATCTTTCAAACGGGAAAACGGCATAAAAGCTGGCAGGCATTTTATAACTTTCATCAGTTGTGCGTGACTTGTTTATGGAGTCGGTTCTATTTTGCAAACTGAAAAACAAAAGAATTTTCTCTTACAAAACAAACAACCGCAAAGAACAATAACAAACAATTATTTATATTAAAAAAAAAGTTTACCTGTTCAACGCAAAATGATTACCTCAACAACAACGGATTATCATAATTTCTTTAAGCAATCGGCGCATCCTGCCAATGCTGAACAATATTTTCGCGAAATTTTGGATAAACGGTAATTTAATTCCGCTCTAACAAAAAAAAATTAAATAATTTTTTTTAGCGAAAAAAACGAAACCAGTTCGTAATTATAATATGCGACATTTGCAGCAAAAATTTTTGAAAACCTTAAAGCCATGCTCGATTTCTCGCAAAATATTTAAAACTATGAAGAGATTAGCAAATCAAGTTTTTGCGAAAGCGTAAAAGATGCTAATTAGCATGAAAATTCTGATGAATAAGAATATTTGCACGTTTTTCTGCTTCTTCCCATTTATCCAGAATTAGCGAATTTTAAACAGCTCTTCTCTTTTCAACTCTTTCTCTTCATACAGCTGGTGTGTGTGTGTGTGTAAGAGAGAGAGAGAGTGTGTGTCTTTGTTTTGTGTGGTTTTTGGACTACGTGACTGAAACATGTCTAGTAATGGGAATAATTTTATAGATTTGTGGGACTCATAAAAAAGTCGTAAAATTTTTGAAATTCATAATTATAATAACAAACTATGAGCAGTAAAATATTTGCATTATGATTTGTTTGCGATATGAATAAATAGATTAGCAATTGAGTGCAAATCCCGCCCTAAGGCAAGGTGACCCACGAGGGTGCAAGAGAATATGTAAAATTCAACTAAACCTGATTTCTTTTCTCATCCACTTGCAGTGAAAGACGCTATGAGGATCTGTGTCGCAATATCATCAGCGACATGAATCAATATGGACTCTCTGTGGTCGACGATTTCCTCGGCATGGACAAGGGCCTGAATATCCTGAATGAGGTGCGCAGCATGTACAATGCGGGCGCATTTCACGATGGCCAACTGGTGCACAATATGCGAACCACCGCAAGCACCACCACCACCGATTCCCAACCGTCGGCGGTGCGCGGCGATAACAACATTCGTGGCGATAAAATCAAATGGGTTGGTAATGAGCCCGGCTGCACCAATGTCTGGTATCTGACCAATCAGGTGAGCCACTTATCATCAAGCACAAAAATTCCAACAAACCAACTCATAAACCTACTTTTAGATTGATTCTGTGGTTTATCGTGTGAACACCATGAAGGATAATGGCATTCTGGGCAACTACCACATCAGAGAGCGAACGAGAGTAAGCACACACAATATCCACTCTTCTTTCATTTGAGATGGCCGCAACACGAACACAAACAAGAATATGTCTAGGCAAGACTGTCCGATATAAGAACATTTCTCACATCGATCCATGGAATTAGGAAAAAGTGTAAAAGGAAGCTCGGCGACAGACAGAACAGATAGAAGAAAGCAGAAAGTGTATATATATTCTTGAATAGCATGAAAAGTCTAGTCGGCTTAGCCATGTTCGTCTGTTCGTCTATATGAAGCCAATTTCTTATAAGAAACACAGATTTTGTTAACCAAAACCTAGTTGCATATTGAACAAAATAATAGTAGTCAGCTTAATAAGTATTTAAAAGCAGGGTTCAGTGAATCTAATTTTCTAGCTTTCTCTACTAGAGCATTCCAAATTGTATTTATTGTTGAGTAACATTTTGTTTTAAATCTTTTACTTTTCATCCATTTGAATATAGAATAAATGATTCCTCCATAAAGTTGGAATCATTAATTTAACATAATTCCAACATTGAATACAGATAAATTGTCTTTTGCAAGCCATTGTAAGAATTGAAGAAAATTGTTAAATATTATTAGTAATATTTTTGGAGCTTCTAAGAACGTATTATATTTTGCTTAGATTTTCAGAAATAGGCATATTTTTCAATTAACTGTGTTAATGGCCAATATTTGAAAGAAATTCTTCAAAACTCCATTGTTAATATTTGCGAGATTTAAACTAATTGAATTATTTTGTCCATAGGCAATGGTTGCTTGTTATCCGGGCTCTGGCACACACTACGTCATGCACGTGGACAATCCCAACAAGGATGGACGCGTCATTACAGCCATATACTACCTGAACATTAATTGGGATGCAAGGGAAAGCGGCGGCATATTACGGTAAGTTTTCCTTTGCGAAATTTGTCACATATAAAACGAGATACCCCGACTCCAACCACATCCACAATTATTCTTGATGAGATAGTCGAGCTCAGATTTGAAGTCAACTTAAGGCTGAACCAGTTTGGGAATCGTTCCGATCAGTCCACTAAAAGGGAATAGGAATTATTGGAATTATTATTGAAACTACTATACTGTTCTTATCATCATTCTTTAGAATGATGTTGAGGTCGAGGATGGTGTTTTTCAATCGAAAATTCTTTAAAAAAATTGCTTTAAAGCATATATATAAATGATTAAAAAGTGTTTGAAAAGAGCAGCTTTTTTTGGGCATTAATTGAGAATTTGAATAAACTGTCTTTTACGTATTAAATGATTTTTATCATATTCTAGGATATTTTTCACTTTTTGCAAAATCTAATCAACATCGGATTACTAAAACATTTTAGTAGCTTCAAACTATTGAGTTTTTCAATGGAAAAAATTTATTTTTAAGATATTCTAATTCAAACTCAGGGATTATAAGAGCTATCCATGACCCTAACACTAATAGAAGAGCTAATTCTTATTGGATTTATATACAAATTCCTATGGATATTTAACGTAGCGCATAGAAACAATCGTCCCCGAATTGGGCTCATTTCCAGATTTCTAATTTGTTTTTTAAATTTGTGTCTGTTGGGTGCGTTTACTTAGCTAAGTTTGATTGAAGTTTTAAACTGAGCAATTGTACAAGCAAAAATTCAAATCAGATTTCATTTCATTTCATTCAAATGTTTTATTCATGTTTGGAGTAAATTAATCAATCTGTCGTCTCTCAATAGAATTCGACCCACGCCTGGCACAACTGTTGCGGATATTGAGCCGAAGTTTGATCGCCTGATATTCTTTTGGTCGGACATACGTAATCCGCATGAGGTGCAGCCGGCGCATCGGACACGCTACGCGATCACCGTTTGGTATTTCGATGCCAAGGAGCGCGAGGAGGCGCTCATTCGGGCCAAACTGGAGAATAGCAAGACAAACAATGCGAATGCTTTGGCGCAGCTCGCCGAACCCGACTCTACAACAACCAGCACACCCGCCTCACCAACAACAACAACAACAGGAGCAGCAGCAGCAGCAGCATCTTCATCAGCAGCAGCAACATTCAGCTCCTCATCCTCATCCTCAGCTTTTACGCCCGCCAGCATGACAACGGGCACAGCAGCAGCGGCTCTCAATGCGAATGTAGCAAGCTGTTCTTGTGCGGCCAGCAATGAGATTTGCACGTAGCCCGATCTGGCTGCAATACCATGTATATATACCGTCTATCTATATATATCTTATCCAAACCCACACACATTGTAAAAAGCTAGTTAAACATAACAAGTACTATTTATATCTAATTCTTAAGTTATGAAAAAGAAAAAACTGTATGTGTAGTCTCAGCGTGATGATTTTGCTGCACGAGTCTAAACTATTTTACAAACATGTGAAACAAAGCTCCTTTAGTCATTTAATACCTAATCTAGTTGTTAGCCCGTAAATCGTATTTTTAGTTATTTTTGCATTAATCTGACCCACTTAGCTAACGGCCTTATCAGCGTCATGTAGATTGTTTCTTTTCCTCTATGATTTCTTCTAATCATCATTATTATAATTACGATTTTATTTGCGCTGTAAAAACTGTTTTAACTTGCGTAGGTTTGCCAAAGTATTATAGCTAAAGCGCAGCTTCCATCGAAGCCAAAACATCAGACATTTATTTGCTATCTCAAAAATTTTGTAAAAACCACTGGGAAAACTATTTATTTGGTTGTTTTGCATTTGTCCACTCAACTTGTTCGACTCTCACATAGTTAGAGATTTTAGCGCAAACAACAAAAATACAATATCTGAAGAAATAAATAAACATATTATCAAAAATCTCTTGTTTATAGGCTACATATATGCTATGTTCATACGCCAGCTATTTGCACATAATATTGAATAAACTAACCATAAAATCGCATCAAATAAAATGTTAAATAGAATAAATCAAAAAAGTCATTAATAAATATTATTTTTTTAGTCAATTGTGAGTTAGGCAATCAATTATACACTTCAATTATTTGCAATATTTTCGTAATTATCTTAAATTATGGCGTATAAGCCAATTAATATAGAGCACACCAACAAACAAACAAATATATCAATTATGTATTTGAATGCATATATGTATCTATTTTTTTAATTAAATGAAAAATTCAGCAAATGACCAAAAAAATGCCCAAAATTGAAGTTTTGAATGTGATTTCAGCATAAGCCAGTTATTATTAATTATGATTATTAAAAGGCGTCAAATCGACTAAAACCTGTCTTTTTGCCTTGTTTGCAAACAAATTGTTTCTATAATTATCAATTCCACTTTGAAATAAGTACAAATATTAATTATAGTAAAAATTATCCTTTTTAAATTATTCGTTGCCTTGTCAGATTCCTAAAATTCTAGTGAAAAGCCCGGCGAGTATGGTTCCTAATATGAAGTGCGGCTTCTGTTGCTCTTATGAAGTCTTAAAATCGTCTGGACATGCTCTTCGCCAAGGTATTGGTGTCATTACCACTTATTATGACCAACCTAGCCATGTCTTTAATTAATCCTTTAACGTAATCATGTGTGTTGCTTTTCCAATTATATTTTTTGAAGTTCTTGATCTTTCGACGTGTCCTTTTGTGTCCTTAGTGTGACTTTTTAGCAGTTTCGTGACCGCAGACTATTTAACATCTTAATAATGCATATTTTAAGAATGTTGATTGATTGAAGTAAAACAACGTCATTTGATATTTGAATATACACTTTATTTTTCAGAAAAGTTGCTCATCTTTGTAATGACTTTACATTTACATACAGTATATGTATATTGATTCTGCATCAAAAGTTGAAAATACGTATTTTTGATGTGAAAGCCAGAAATTCCAGACTTGGGCACGCAGTGCGTGGTGTCCAAACTATCATAAGTCGCGTTGCCAAGAAGGAGCTGAATCTGTGTTATTTGGAGTTGGAGCCGGCTGCCTTGTTTCGTGACCGGAGACTATTTAACATCTTAATAATGCAGATTTGAAGAATGTTGATTGACTGAAGTAAAACAACGTCATTTGATATTTGAATATACACTTTATTTTTCAGAAAAGTTGCTCATCTTTGTAATGACTTTACATTTACATACAGTATATATGTGGTATAGTATGGTATATATACCATAATATATATATATATATATATATACATATATATATACATATATATACTATGCATATAGTTATATATGTATAAGTACATATTCGTTCTTGTGTGTTTGTGATTTGGTTTTTGTTTTTCATCGCACATGATTTTTATGTTCGCTTTAACTATATGTATTATCATTATCATTATCATTTGGATGTTCAACTGAAGTATTTATGCATTTTAAACAAACGAACAAACAAACAAACGAGCAACCCACTCAATTTCAATTAATTAGTTCATTTTAACATTTACATTAAACATTTCTTTTGTTTGTTTTTTGCATTTCTTGCTGCTTTCTTTGTATGTACATTTCATCGATTTTTTTCCAAAAATATTTGTATGTATGTGTGGGTGTGTGCGTGTGCATGTATTGTACATATCTCATATATATATATATATAGTATGTACACGAGCGATCTAATTGCCATACCTACATATGTATGTATGAATGTACTCTTCACTATATATATTAACAAGTTGTCTTCTCTATTTATTCCCATTTCCTGCGATTTGTCGGTTGAAAATTCAAACTTTAGATACTATATATGCATATGCCAATTTATATATATATGAGTGTGTGTGTCTATGTGTTAATGGAACGCTCTCTTCTAGTATCACCTGTTCTATATACTGTTAGTTTACTTTTCACTTACACTGTTTTAGTTTTGGAAATTTTTTACATTTTGTTTGGAGGGTGGAAAGTTGTTTCTTCAAAAGTTTTCATACCTTTGCCATTTCTATTCTATCGTTAAGTTGAAATTAGTTATCTGAGATAGTTCTGCTTCTATTATACTGTTATTATAGCCTTTTTTTATACATTTTTTTGGAGGGGAAATTTGTTTCTTGAAAAGTTTTCATATCTTGGCAAATTCTATTCTTTGGAAAAGTTCTGAATTTTTAGTTGTACATTAAAAGTAGAAGTTTGAGCTATTTCTGTTGCTTGGTATTTGGTTTTGGCTTATTTATATGCACAAATATTTGATTTGAATTTGAGGTTAGGTCATATTGCAAGCTGGAGAATTAAGCCGGGAAATGCGACACATTTACAGCTGCCAATTTTATTTCTGCTTCTCTCTAGCTCTTTCTCTCTCTCTCTCTCTCTCTCTCGACAAAATAGAAATACGTTTAATGTATTAATATAATTTTTAATAATTTCACTTCTCATATATGTATATATATATATATATTTAACGGCTTAACTTTTGTGCAGATGGTTTTGGTTTGGATTTTTGATTTTTCCGTGCACATCTACAATTATACGCAACTACGCAACACTGGTTTTCTGTGTGTGTTATTTTCACAACTACTACTGAAATGCAGACACCGACAGGTAGCTAGAAAAAAACCCGTTAGGATAAAGCCACATGAATTGCATACTATTTAACTGGCCTTTTTGTTTATACTTGATATATAATATATATGTATATACATGCTTTAGCTTGTCGTGTTTTCTCTTAAGCAAAACAAAACCTAATGGATATAAATACATATATATATATATATATATATATATATATATATATCTTTAATTGCAACAATAAAATGTGCGTTTGTTTGCTGATCAGTTTTCACTTGGTATATGCAATCTACAGTCTACAAGTTAATTGACAGAAGTTACAATTCAAAAATATTTTCTTTTTTTTTTCTTTTGTTTTTCTTTTTTTTTCTTTCTTTTTGCATTGTTTGATCGCACAACAAAAGGGCTACGAATTCAACAACAAGTAGGACTACCAAATTACATATTAATCATATTACAATTTATCAATTTTCACTTGTATTTTATATGTGTGTGAGTGTATCAGTGTATATGTGTGTATGTGTGTGTGTGTGTATGAAGAGACATAATTGACGCCTAAATCAGTTGAAAAAATTTGCGAGGCTCTCTTTTGAAATTTAATGCTTTTTTTCTAGGTCTCAAAATGTGTGAATGATCAAGTTTTTATATAGTTTATTTAGTTGTAGGATTTATTTTTTTATTTTTTTCATATTTGTAGTAAACGCATTTTGGTCTCAAGATTTTATGCATGAATTTTAGCGCATTGTTTGGAGTTGAAGCTAAAGTTTTTTGTTTGACTGAAATGTTTGGTTACTTGATGCTCTGTAGTCAAGCCAACATCTTGAAAGGGGAGCGAGGGGGCGGGTGTGTGTGTGTGTGTGTGGGTATCTTAAAAAGAGTCTTCCGATTTCACAAATACAAATCTAATTTCAATTTTTGATTAATTCAATATTCATTGATTTGGTTTGTGTGTTTAAAGCTCACAAAACTCATGCGTTTGTTTTGTTTTTTTTTTTTTTTTAAGGAATATGTTTTGATATTATTTGTATAGTACATAATATCAGATAGGGATAGGTATGCATATATCTTATACACAGCTACACAAAAATTGTTTTGTCAACGATTTTAAATAACATCTATAAAAAACCAACACTTTGGCGCGAGTGTTCATAATTTGTTGAATATATATGTATGCATATATATATATATGTATATATAGTATATATATATTTCATATATAAGTGTTCCATATGTATAAGTATCGTTAAGATCTATGTACCTTGAGTGTTTTAGTTTTGGTTATCTTTTTGGGCTTTGTGGGGTGCAAAAAAGTTTCAGCTAAGTTTTTCTAAATTGTTGCATGCTAAATGGTTTATTAGGGACTTTGTTTAATTTGTATTTATTTATTTATTTTTTGCGTGTGCGTTGCTGCTAGTTCCTATTAACAATTTTCCAAATCGTCAAAGTAAAATAAAATATATCCAATTTTGTTTGTTTCTTGTTTTGCTTCCCTTTTTTGGCGAACTGTGTTCCGTGTAAAAAATCAGCAATTTAGTTTCATTTGCTCTTCCAAATTAGTTTTGTTTTGTTTGCAACGCTGTGCGTGTGTGTGTGTGTGTGTATGTGTGTATAGCTCAAATATTTAGAATTTGTTGTTATTTTGTTATAATGTTGCACGCTTCTAAGGAGGGAGACATTACAACAATTAGGTATTATACACATCAATAGGTCTGCGAGGGCTGCACCAATACACTACAAAAAATTACACACTCAATTGCAACTTACATTCATACATCGTATAATTATATATTTGTAGTTATACTCAATTGTATCTCAAAAGGGATATAAAGCCATTTAAGTTTTCAAAACCATTGCATCCGCAGCAGCCACCAAAAATGTTTCAGGTGCTGCAGATGTGTAGAAATTTGGTGTATGTGTGTGTGTGTGTGTGTGTGTGGGTGTGTTTGTGATCTGTGTTTCAACTTTCAAGAGTAACGCAGCATAAACATCTCCAACACATATTTTTATATATACCCAATATCAAATTAATATGTATCTTCTGGAAGTACCCTTTTCGTAGGCGATGGCTTTTCCCAAAAAAAAGGTGTCGGATATAAAGAATTGTTCAACTTCTTGAGCGGACCAGCCTGACAGATCTTTTGAGATCGTATAAATATAGTATTTATACAAGATTTGTCAGTTTCTGTAGCCTCATCAAGTACGCCTCTTGTTTTTCAGTGTACCTTTCACTCAGTTAGCAAAGTAAGAAAAGCGTCTGCGTTTGAAATTGTTGGTAATATAGTATATATTGTGTATTTCTCAATCTTGTGTTGTTTCCTTTTTAGTATAATTGCATTAAAATCAACATGATTAGCATAATTAAATATATATTTGATGTAAAACTAAAGAAATTAAACGCCTTCCATTCATATAGTTTTCTCTCCTCACCCTCCGACTCTCACTGTCATCTCGCACAAAATTAAAATCATTAAAAGATATTTTCCGTTTCACTTGCAAAATGGATATGGGGATATGGGGTAGTTGGAGGCGTCTCAGCGCCTTTGCACTAAAATTATATCGACATTCTTTTCATTTCATGTTTCTCGAGAAAATCAAAGGCACGAATCAAAATTAAATTATATATATATATATATATATATATGCGTAGTAAATTAAATTCTAGACGAAAAACAAACAAAATACAAAACAATCAAATCAATTGAATTTAAGTTAAAACTTGTTTTCGTGTTGTATTTTGGTTAATAAACATTTAATATTTTTCTCTTTGATAATATAACTTAAACTTAAATGCGTGAGTGTGTATGTGTGTGTGTGTGTATGTGTGTGTGTGTATGGATGTGTTTTCATGACGCTTATGTCCAAATCGTTTCTTTTCTTTTGTTTTTATTGTTTTTGTTTTTTTTTGCAAGAGGCGTGTGCTTTAAATGTTCTTTTCAATTGTTTTCTTGCTGTTGTTGTTATTGTTGTCGTGTTGTTTTGTTTTGTTTTGTTTTGTTTGTAGTTTTCTCACTGTTTAACATCTAGTACATAATTTAGTTGCCTTTTGTTTAATAATAATATATAATATAAAAACTAAATAATTAATACGTTTCAACGCATCTATAGCAATTTTCAA
The DNA here is from genome assembly GCA_035041615.1 of Drosophila anomalipes. Classification (NCBI taxonomy): domain Eukaryota; kingdom Metazoa; phylum Arthropoda; class Insecta; order Diptera; family Drosophilidae; genus Drosophila; species Drosophila anomalipes. Next base: position 17,574,181 of record JAWNKZ010000064.1, read on the forward strand.
CTAGCTCACAGGCATTTTGTTTTACACAATTGCATTTGAAGTTAAGTTTAGGTTTTCTTTTTCTATTATTTTCCTGTGTGATTACATTGTTATGATAGTTGGTTTTTAATTAATTATTATTATTTTTAGACACGCGTTAGCTTTTGATATCATTCTCAGGTTGTTTTAGTTATTATTTTTTTGTTTTTTGTTTTTTGTTTTTAGTACACATACATATATTTTTATATATTATCAATTAATTAAATAGGTAGGCTTCACTCTTCATCTAGATTGCGTTCTCAACACAAATTCACTTAAACAAATGCCCAGCATTCGAGTGTTTTGATAACAAAGTCTTCTTGTTGCGCCAAAGGCTCATTGCCATATGTGCTGCAATGCTGCGATCGACCCTGATTTAAATCACCGTCCAGCCACAGGCCAAAGCGACCGCTATAAATCATAGAAAGAAAGTGAAATAGTTTTGTTAATAATTCTATCTATTTATTTGCTGTGGTTTTGAGGTTGAAGTTGAAGTATACTCACTCGCCAGCGCCAATTGAGAGGCTCTCCATGTTGCCCTTTATGAAGTACATGTTCTCACCAGTCCAATGGAATACTTTGAAGCTGGGATTAAACTTGTAGAGCAGGGATTCGCCGGTGCCATAAAAATGATCAGACACATGCAGCGCACAAGAGGTCAAAGCACCAAATACCTAAAAAAAAAAACAAATTGAATTTAAATTATTAATTATTTATTTATTATTATTATTATCAAGTCGGAAAATCTTCTAAAAATAAAGTATTGGAAAATCCGTCTATTAATCATTAAATTTATGTAAATATATAAGTTAAATTATTTTTTTTTGTTTAGTTAGAAACAAAATGAATTCTAATTTTCAATTCTTTTCTAACCAATACATTTAACACATTTAATGGATTTCAAGTGCTGTTTTTAGAAGACTTGCCAAAGCTATATTTTTAGTATTTAACTCACATTGTGCTCCGTATCCTCAATGACAATTAAAACTGGACTCTCCAATCGCGCCATCTTGCGATACAGGGAGTTGAGGGCGAAACCATGTTGTGATGTGCTAAAGATTAGAGACCAGGAATAGCCCTCGGCACGAGCCGGCAAATGAGCGCACAGCTTTTCACTAAAAAAAAACCATAATAATAAACGGATGCGATTAGTTTTGGTATTTATAATTATAATAATTATAAATTGTACTAAGTAAGTAAACGCCAGCTTACCGATGCTCTTCTGTGAGTATCTCTGTTTTGCCATTAAGATCTGGTATGGGAAAGTCCAGGTCAAAGGAACCAGTTGTATAGTTGACCTTGCGATATTCATCTGCGCTCATAGACAGCACCTGAAGAACGATCCAATTGTGATTCGAGATTAGCATATTTTGTTGAAGTGTTACCATTAAAAGAACATAAACAAATACATAATTCAAAATTAAAATTCATATCCAAAATGTGTGCGAACAGTTTCAGTTTGCAATTGTATTGTTCAAGACTATGAAAAGTGAAAAGTGAAAATTGAAACTGTACACTGATTATTGAAATAAATACATATTGTACAGTTAATTAGTTGAAAAGAGTACTTTTTTTTTTTTTTTGGTTTTTGGATAGGGTGTAGCAAAACTTCAATAATTCTGGTGCAGTAACTAACTAAGAAATTATTTATTATCAGTGGCTCGTCAGTGGTTGGATAGTTTGGATTATTATTTGTTTTTTTTTTTTTGATTTTTTATAAATACATCTTTTTTATAATGTGGATTGTGGCTGGGTATATTCATATTTATATTTATATATATATATATATTTATATATTTATATTAGTAGTAGTCTGTTGGTATTTTCTGTATTGTGAGCTTGTCTCGTGTGCGAGTTGGTTCAACACTACAAATTAAAATGCACGTTTTCAGTTTGTGGTTTGTGGTGTCAAAGTGTTTCAATAAGTTGCAAACGTACTTGAAAACAAAACTAAAATTTACAAAAAATATATATATAAGAATATATGTTTATGTATATTTTACAATGCACTTGGCAAAACGGTGAAGTTGAAGGGTTGATAACAATTAAACTAAAACAAAGTTCTGCAAGTGAATGATAACTGGCAACAATGCTGACAAATGTTGACACGATTTCAATGCAAATATATCAAAAAAATCGGACTCTGATCGGAAATTTGCACATTTTACATACGGTTTTGAAGAAAATGCAAATTTCTCTCAATTAAAATTGACAAAGCTTTTTTCTAATTCCAAATAACTAATGTTTAACTACGAAAAGATGCAGCACAAACAAAGATTCTTCCATTGATTGATGGAACAGCTCAGAAGGGCTCAGAAGTGGCCACAATAGATATTCCAATAATATTAATAATAATAATGTAATAGTTACATATATATATTTGGCACATTTACTCAGATCAAAATTTAGGGTCAGAAAACTACAACTTTTGTGTGTTTGGTAAATGGAATTGCACTGAATTTCGGGTTGCTAAACAAAATTTTGCAACCTAAACGAGTTGAGGGAGGGAAACACACACAGTTTTGGCCATTGACCTTTGACACGCACTTGACTCTCTCTGTTTTAAAACATTCGTTGCTTTGAATAGATGTGAGTTGGCCGCTTCTCGGCAACATTTCCCAGTTGTTGCACCGCCGATTCTTTGGTATATTGGGCCGGCATCTTGAGCTCAGTGCTCAGATTGTCGCGTTTCTCTTCCGTTTTGGCCAATTCACGCATTTCACCCATTTGAATTTGGACTTGCTGTGAGGATTGGTCATCCTTCCGTTCGCTTTTGCCACGCTTTTGCTCAAAGTTGCGAGCTTGCGAGCTTGCCGCTTGCTTGGATTTCTCCATTTTTTTGGTTATCTCGATTGATTTGGCCATTTCCAGTACGTTGTTGTGCACCGTCGATTTGAACCAGTTACTCTCCTTCTTGGCGTGCTCCGTTGATTTGGACATCTCTTTGGCTTTGGGCACGGCTTGTCCCATTGTGACGAGCCGTGTCCTCGCCGTTGGCGGTGGCTGGATGGCCTTGCTCAACGGAGTCGGACTGACCGCCTGGACAATCAGCTTCGATTTGTTCGCCTCACGATAGCCCTCAAATTGTTTGTTGATCACACGCTGTGAGGCGCTCATCAAATAGGCTGGCTTTTTGCTCGTATAATGCACCTCGTCCATGCGACTGCTATTGCCAGATCTTTCACCGGAGCCAAAAGCTGCTGGCGTTGCCATGTCCAACTCACGTTCACCGCGATTTGCTGTGATTTGCTGATTGACTGCAGTGTTTGATTTGGGATTTTTCGAGATTGTTTTGTGATTGCGTTGCCTGATCGAATTTGCATAGAGTTCACCCAACTGCACCTGCAACTTGCGGCTCTGCTGATTGGGTTGGGCAAACTGTTGGCCAGCACTTGGCAATATTGCGTTATCCTTCAACCGTATGTTGGTCAATTTGCGACGCAACGGTTTCATTTGCTTCGATAGCGTATCGATGCCATCCATCGGTTTTGGCATACGCGTCTCATACCACTCTGTTCCGGTTGACAGACTGCCATGACGCTGACGCGGATTCGAATGCTGCTGAGGATTGTGGTGATGATGATGATAGACATCATATTTGTCAGTTGGTATTTTGGTGTTGGCGCAGCTAATCAAACGCTTCGTATTCAAATCGATCACCATGAGATCGTCCTGAATGGAGCGACTAATATCGCGGGCCAAGTCACCATTGCGACGCTCATAGAGATCACCGAAATGATGATATCGCTGCTCGGCACTCATGGTGGCAGCAGCCGACAACTGTGCCTGTTGCCTGCAACTGCTGCTGTTGCTGAAATTGCGAGCAGAGACTCTGCCGCTCAGCAGGCTGCTCATCGAGGAGGAGAGTCGTCGCGTCGGCCCATAGATGCGATATGTGCTCGATTTCAGTTTCATGGGTGATCGCATCGTTTGCATCATGCCTTGCATCTGATTGACCAGCGTCTTCTTCACCCCAATCACTTTGGTTAGCCGACTTAATTGCCGCTCCTTGGATATGTTCTGTGCTGCATTGAAAACTCCTTCAGGATGGTGGCAGAAAGTTCGCATTGATTTGCCACTCTGCAGCGCCAATTGGCTAAAAGCGAATTTCTTCGAGGAGCTCATTGCTAACTCTTCTATTCTAGCGTTGAATTTATATATATATATGTATTATATAGAAATTTCTGTACTTGTTTGCAAATACGTTAAATTTGGATACAATACGTTCTGTTAGGTTTTTATATTTTATTTTTGACATACAAAAAATTTCTCAAAAACAGTCGAGTGAAAAGAAAACTTGTTCGAGAAGTGTGCTCTTTGGAGCTAACTATAAAACTGAAATGCTACACGAAACGATCTGATCGGAAGGGGTCTGTTGACAATTTACGAAGCTGGCTACGTTTTTGGGTTTTCTTTTCTTTTTTTTTGTTTTCAACATTTTTGGAGAACACTTTCAGTGAATGCATTATAAATTGTGACTTTCCACAGAGCGTACAAATGTCTCATTAGTTTCATTTATTTGAGCTAAACCGGTTTAAGCAATGCTTTTGTTATTTAAGCGATCGATTTTGAACTCATTTTTTAATATAATAATTGTGCACATGTCATAAATGACTCAAAAAAAAAACAATTGGGAAAAACAGTTAAGAATAAACCAATACGCGAAAAAAAATTGTATTCGAGAAATGTTTTTTTTATTTGTTTAATTCCACAAAATCATAGAAATAATTAACGTATAAAATACATAAATTCCACATTTCATACATAAATTAGTTGGTCGATTTTGAGAACTTAAAAAAAAAAAACATATATTTTTAATAATATATTTCGATAGATGGCCAGCAATTAAGACTTGAAATTGAATGAAAAAAAGAGTAAAAGTTTCACTTTTATTTACCGCATAGCGAAAACCCATTTTTTTTGGAGCAAAATCGAACCGATGCGAACCAATACAACCAATAAGACTGACGACTTGAATGCAAACTGCGCAAAAAACAACTGACAATTCGAAGTTAATGAAATTTTGCTGTTGGTCAAAACAAAAAAAAAAAAAAAAAAAAAAAAAAACAAAAACTTATCAACGAAGCCATCTGCCTGTAGCCTGGTAGTGCCGCGAGCAGCAAACCAATCATCCAAAACGATCTGAGCACTCCGAAACAGATAGCAAAAGTTGGGCACAAGATGTGAAAGTAAAAGGGGAACGACGCTGACTAATTGATGAGAGGGAGGAGTTTCCTAACTTGCAGCGACACTCAGTTGTTCTTGTAATTGTGACGTCAATTGGGAATACGAGAATTGGCGCTAAGTGGATGGATGTCGTCACAATAATTATTACTATCGTATTGTTATTGAACGCCAATTGAAACATTTGCGTGATAAGCAGCAAAAAAAAACTCTGAAACGTAATATTATCAGTCAAAAAGACGAATCCCCCAAAAAAAAAAAAAAAAAACCCTTTATAATAATTATTGTGTAAATAGCAAAAACAGTTTAGATGTTAAATATACCGGTTTTTTTCTCACTAAAATTAGAGTCTCTAAGCTTCGTCTACAAACTTCAAAGCACGTCGTCGTCGTCGTCGTCGTCGACGACATCGTCTTCAAGAGATCGTCGATTCACAACCCACTCAGGCGATTTCCATGAACTCAACTCAAGTAATCAAATTGTGAACGTGCTTGAACCATTAGCAACTTTGTGCGTCTCTCTGTCTGTCTGTCTGTGCCTGTCTGTGCCTGCCTGTGTCTGTCTGTCTGCCTCTCAAAGTCGATAGGAAAGAGAATCGATAAATTAACAATAATAATCGATTAAGTCAAGTGAAACTGAAATATGTGTTGGAGGTTGTTGAGTACACATTAGGACTTAAGACTTTGAGTCGAGTGCACCTTGACTTTAATGTGGCATTATGGACTCTTTGTGTGTAGTCTGCGTTTGTAGTTTGTAGTATGTAAGTACTTGATTAATATGCATGAATTGCATAAATTTATGCAATTGACTGGTTCAAGTTCTGGCAACGACCTCGCCCATAATGATGAAATCTCTGCAGAGTGTTGACAATAACAAAACAAAAAAAAACACTTTGGCAAAACATAATCCATGATTCACTGAACAACAGCTGACTAAACTAAACATGCTAATTGCTCAAATTAAAATGTTCAGGTTTAACAATTTTTGGAGCATTTGTTTTTAGTCAAATTTCAAAATGACACATCCATGTCTGAGATGTGAAATCTGTTTGGGTAAACAGGAATTTCTCGAATATGCATTTTTTATTGTGTTTCTAAGCATAAAAGTAGGGTATATTTTTTATTTAGCAACGTGCAAATTAATGAATATCATTTTATTATAACTTCCGCTAGAGACTAGCAACAGATTTATAAAGCCATAGGATTTGTCCAAAGAGAGCTAAGTTTTTTTTAAATGCAAAAAAGGTATATTTTTCATGTACTGTCAGCGAACTTTTAGATCATTTTTGATTTCCTTAACATACATATAAATCATATCTAGCATAGAGATATGAGTCTTAGTCGCTGAGTTAAACATTAACTTGAGAATTTGAAATGCAACTCTTTTTAGTAGCACTCAATTTGTCGCCATGTAAATTGTGGCAATTGAACTGCCAAAATGGGCCACAAAATTAGAATACGAAACTCATTAATTCTATCAGAATTGTCAAGCAGATATAAATAAACTCCGCGGCAGGCACAGGCAATCAGCAGAACAGAACAGATCAAATGGCAACAAAAGCATCGAATTGAAGCGTGACAAGTAATGTGAAACACAACTGGCAAATAACACAAATACTATATTTAGCCACATATTGTTGCAATTAAAGATGTTTATTGTTATGTTTATTTATTTTTTATTTTTTATATGTGTAAATATGACTGTTGTTGTTCGAGTGTCGAGTGTTGTTGTTGCTTTCACCGGATGGATAGGAGGCAAATGTCAATGACAGTGTGATCGAGTGTTGCCTGCTTGCGATGCCAGCAGCAAGCAGCCATAAGCTGAGTTTGTTTCTCTAATCTGGCAGCCAACCAGTTTCTGTTCTGTTTGCATTGCAATCGAAATGACGCAGTCACACTCAGCCTCAGTTAGTATGTTTACACACACACACACGCATACACACATATAAAATTGTCAAATGTTTATAATGAATCTCACATGTGGTGCATTCATATGATTTACCTCACGATTGAGCGTATGATTGACGATTAATTCACACATTTTCATTTAATCATTAAAGGTGTTTCACAAAATATTAAGTATACGCCACAGCGACACGTGGTACATTTAATCGTATCGTATCGTAACGTATCGTATCGTAACGTATCGTATCGTATAGTATTTAAACTTTACTCAATATTTTCAATTCAGTGCTCGGTGTTCGACTATATCGTAACGCGTTCAAATGCCAACTGTTGGTTCGGGCCATTTTATGGTCGTTGTCGTCGTTGTCGGCTTCGTTGCCGTCTCTCAATTAACACAAAAACTCGAACAAATTATTATTATTTTTTTTTGTTTTTGTTTTTTTTTTATTTATATTTTTTGTGCTTTGTTTGCGAGAGCGGCCCACAAACGGCACAGTCGAGTTTGAGTTTGAGTTCGCTTTGAGCTGATTTCGAGTTGAATGGCTTAGAGAAATAATAGTACAAAACAAAAACACAGACACACAAAATGAATCAAGAAAATTGCCTGCTGGCGCTTTGAGTAGTTTAATACCCTCTAACCAAACAATGGCTAACATTGGGTATACTAAATTGAGCAGACTGTCGTTGATCAACATTATCTGAAGTTTTTTTTAGATTGCAATTCGAAATTGGTTGAGAAAGATTGAAAATAATATTTGAAATATAAGATAATTTAATTATTATTAATTTTGAAACTTATATATTTTTTCAAGTTTAACTTATGTATTTTTATTTTTGAAAATAATAATATAAAATATATACAATACATTTTTTAATTATTATATTATTTTAAGCCAAGTTTCTCATTTTTATATTCATTTATTTTTTCCAGTATTCAACTCGTTGAGAAATCTAACAAACTATATTCGATCAGCAGAGCTTTGAGTGTAGAAACAACAACTAAACAGAGATCAAAGATGATGTTTGTTGAAAGTTCTAAATAAAAACGGGGATTTTTCGTCACTTATTAGCCAACTAATTAACCTTAGGCCAGCTTATAATGTTAACATATTAAATATAACTATTTCCAGGGCATTTAGTGGCCGTGCTGGCTTTGGAATGTTCAACATTGTTAAATTTGTTCATTGCTGCAAAAAAAAAAAAAAATAATGGCGTGCATTGCTTTTCTTTTCCGCTGTTTAATTTGAGATCGTTACTGCAAATGGTGACGTCAGAGCCAGAAGTGAAGACTGCAACAATTTATGTTCATGTAATATTTAGCATAGAGCAACGGAGTTTTTCCGGCTTTTCTGCTGTCACTTTGAAAAGTTGTTCTAATGCGACTGTGAGTTAATCAAAGGGGGTCAATAAATCTTGAGCATTTGCAAACAACACATGAAGCAAAGCAAAGTCTGTTTTATGGTTGCACTTTCAGTTGCTGGTTCACCAATATATTATTTTAATTTGTTAATCTTTGCGTAATATTAGCACTCATTGGTTATATCTAATCAATACATCTCAATGTTTTCAGTACACAAAAACTAATCGAAAGATGCTAACTGTTGGATAGAAGGAATTATTGAACGCATTTCATTTCAAGACACTCGACACACATATCAAATTCAGATCAGAAACAGAATGGAAATATTCCTCAATATATATCAATATACAATATCAGTTTCGAATCTCAATCAAAACACAATAGCCCCCAGCAAATATGCGTCAAAACAAAATTTAAATTTACTATTACTAAAAATAAACTCAAACAAAAACATTTTTGGCAGTGTCATTGTGGACAACTATGGACCGATAAGATAGCCAAGGTTATACGCAGTAATTAACTTCAAGCACATTTTAATTGAGCTCAAATTTTGATAGGGGCCAACTTCATCGACACATTTTGTATTCTTTAATTTTTTGGATTGGATTGGCAACACACACACACTTTTTGGCAACTGAACTGCAAATGTTGTACCTTATGTTTGGCTTTGGGTGCCACGGCAAACATGTTCCGCAACGGCTGTGCAGCAACTGGTTATTGAGTCGCCTCGAAACAGATCCAAATGTCTGGGGCCAAAAAAAAAAGAAGGAAAAAAGTAAAAAGCAGCCAGCAAAGTAGAACTCAACCCTAGAACCGGCAGCAACTATAAGAGTCGGTCGATAAGAGTCAAGCCAGTGGACAAACGGGTATTGAGCTGGGTATTTAAGTAATTTGATAGCAAAATCTACTCTGCTCTTCTCTCCTCTCCTCTGCACGGCCGGAGAAAGAGGCAACAAAGCGTAGCCAAGACAAAAGCAAAACAAAAAAAAAAGACAGGCGGCGCAACGAAGCCAACCGACAACATTAAGGATAGCGAAGGGTTAAGAAAAGTATTTACATATCTGTTTGCCTCTATTTATATTTCTACTCTTCGGTAGTCAAAGTCCCTTAGTTATTTAAAGTTCATATTTGTTGTAGCTTTGTCTTTTGTTTTACTTCTCTCCTCTGAGGTATCTCATATGTGAGATTTCTCCTCATTACAAACAACTTAAATCAATGTCTATAAGCAATCTTTAACCAACGAACTCTTAAGCAGATCATTAGGGAAAATCGAATACGACCCATTCCACATTATGCTTTCCGTCTGAGTGCATTATTGATGATATTAATGAATATAAATTACAATTGTTCATCAAGTTTTTAAGAATATTCAGCAAATATTAAATATACTTTCATTTTTGTGTCGTTTTGAATGATGAAATTGAAAATTATACAAATTCCGGTAGATTTCGTAGTTTTTCAAACTTCTACGGTATCCGGAATTACGTATTGACAGATTGATTTAGATCGCTATGCCAATATATAATGGTATAATGGAAAATTAAATAAATAAATGAAGAAAAAAAGTGAGAATATTGCAGTCGAGCGTAACTGACTGTGAAATTGTCAGATACCATTGTTATACCAGCTGATTATCGGTGTCAAAAGAAGCCTTCACAAAATTATCAACATTCTAAATTTATATTGAAATTAAGTTGTCAACAGGTGGAGTGTTCTTTTCAATGGAATGCTATCTGGCCGTTACTTCTTAAAAATGCGTAAAAAGAGTTTAATGAAGTTTTGGAAAAGTGTTTCCCTCTAAAACCAGATAAGATTTTTGTGATCAATATCACTAGGTGTGTCAATCTAGCTAGTTCTGATTCCGATTCAGATTCTAATTAAAAATAAAAGTAGATCTACTAAAATAGATAATCGGTAAAGTTTCATGGCAAGTCTTTCTTGAACATCTGCGCCTGGCTTGAAATTGAATAATTGATAAGGAAATCCGAAATGGTATTTTTGTTCTTATCAGTATTGCGAACTTTTGAACTTATTTGTGGGCAATGCTTGAAGGCTTGAAACCTTTTCAGTGCGGTGCGGATAAAAAAAAACGAAACAAGTGCTATACGAATTGTGCTATATTTAAATTTAGTTTCCGTTTTTGGTGTTCACGCTTTGTGCTGCAAGTTTTTCTTATCGCTGTAGCAAGTTGAGTGCCACAACAAATATGAACTGGCTGGCAAATAGACGAAAACAACCAACTGAATATAAAATTCCATCCTCTTTTTACTTATCGAGTGTGTTTTTGTTGTTGTTGTTGTTGTTTTTGTTGTGTTTGCTGCTTGAGTGCATAAGGAGGGCGTGAAATTGAATTTTGTTGTGTTGCGCAGTTCTCCGGCATACGACGATAATATTAAATTTATATTTTTTTTTCACCCAACTACTCGGGCTGTTTCCTGGCTAGGCCAATATTTAATTACCTCAAGTTGTTTTTGGGTGCGTTGGGTTAGTTAATGCGCCACGTTTTGGCTTTAGCCATGTTTGCCAAAGGCCAATAAAGTTTTTAAACACTTTGCCATATTTGAGCAAGGTGTTGTCGGTTAATATTAATAATATGTACCTAAGCACATTGACCCAAGCCCAGCTGGGCAGCAATTAAAATTGGCTTGCTTGGCAGCTGACAGGCAACAGGCGCAACAGATAAAGTTCATTTAGCTTGACACCCATTCACTATTCACTACACGTGGAATTCCATTATAACATTCTTTACAAATATGATGCCATTATAGACAATTAACGAGCTAGTGAATGTGATTTTGAAAACTTAAGTGACTTGTAATGAATTGTGTATTCTGCATAGATACAGATACAGATACAGTGAACTCTCAAGTAATTGTAAATGTCAAGAAATGAGAAATGTTAACAATTTAGAAATGTAAATTTTAAAGCAAATTAATTTGACATCGTTACAAACTTTACTTTCGCTATGGTTGCCAATTGGTTCTAGAGAAAAATGTGTTCCGCAACATGATCAAACAAACACGAAGTTTTTTTTTGCCGTTTGATTCCGTTTCCCACTCACCGTTTCATGCATTTCGCCGCTTTCGTCGAGCAACGCCTCCAAGCTCTGATCATCTTTGGTAGGCGAGAGCGGCGGCGTAGGTGAGCGATTTTTCGCCGTGAGCATTGAGCGTGGTAGCAAGTGGCGACCATAGTGCAGATAGAGGTAACGACCCCATTTGCGACCAGCAACGCCACACGCGGCGACAATTGCAAACAGTGCGACAACAAACCACATGTTTGTAAACAATAATAAATATTGCAAAAAAACCAAAAAAAAACAAACAAACAAACGAAACAGGCAAACGAGAAACAGAGTTAACTTGCTTCGAGTTAAAGCTCACGTTGCTCAATTTTAGTGGCCAGCAGTGTGTGTAAAAGCTCTGACACGCTCAGCCACATTGCACGCGCTACTCTCCTCTCTTGTTGGCGCTCTCAATGGCTGGCGCTCGCTCCCACTCTCTCTCTCTCTCTCTCTCTCTCGCGCGCACAGCTGCTTTAGTCTTGTGACCCACGAGACTACAGTTTCTTTTTTTTTTCGTTCGCTCGTTGTTTTTATTTTACGTGTTGTTGTTTTTGTGTGTGCGGTTCTGTGTTGTTGCCTCAGCTTTTATCACGCTCTTTGCCTTTCAATTGCTTTTCCAATATTTTGTTACACGTAAACAGCAAACAGCAAACAGCAAAATGTTAATGTTATTTACTTAAGCCACCGTAAATTATTTTTCAACATTTGTGCTTATAATACACATAATAGATATATATATATTATTTTTTTTTTCAATCTGTGCGCTAGTCTCTTTCGGCATTTGCTGTGTGCGTGTTTGTTAAACAAGTTGCTGACTGACTGACTGACTGAATGACTGCAACATAAAAGAACAGGCGCACACAGTGGCCCAAAAGAAGTTGAACAGAGAGCAAGGGAGAAGGAGAGAGAGAGAGCGAGAGCGCGCGCGCTCTTAAGCTTAATGGTTGCTCTTTAGCTAAAGCTTTTATTCAATTTCCAAGCTTGTATAGTTAACACTATTAGGGGCCGGTTATTTATTTTGAAGATGTGTCTTCATGTGTCTGCCGCGCTTCAAAGCGTTGGCAACATGTTGCCAGCGTCAACGTATACGCAATATTTTGTTGCTATTTTCACGTGTAATTACACTTCAAATAAGTACATAGTGCAAATTGTTTGTTAAAGGGGTTGCAAATTAGCTGCCAAACAATTGGAGCATGAGTTGACGTCAATTTATAACATTTTTTTTTGGTGCATGCATTCAACGCAATAACATCTGCTGTGGCCCCAAAAATATCAAGTAAAATTTTTGATTTAATTTATTTTTCGTTGGGCCAAGGCTGATATTTTGCAGTTGTTGTTGTTGTGGTTGTTGTTATTATTATTGTTGTTGTGTCTTTTGTTTTTGTGGGTTAATTTGATTGTTTTAAGTGCTGTTTTCGAACAGGTTTGGTTTCTGTTTTGTTGATATCGCCAGCCAGCCAGTTGTGTGGCTGTTTAATTGAACTGGCCATCTTATCACACACAGCAACATGACAACAACAAACAAAAGATGCAAAACATAATCAACCAACAATAACAATAGCAATAATTATATTTGTATTTGTATTTTTGGTTCAACGCTAATCGCAGGTTGTTTGACCGCCTTAGTGACCCCTTTATTATCTTTTCTATTAAAATGCCGCTTAAATAAATCACAATTATTTTTGGCATATTCTGTCAGCGGGACCAAAAATAAATGTTGATGCAATAATCATGTGTTAAACTTATGTTTTCCGGTTATTTGGTCAATTTTCCTATTGTTTGTGCATTCATAGACCATCATCATCATCATTATCATCCCCATCATCACTATCATTATTTTCATAGATCCGCATCTTAATCTGATCATACAAACAGGTTTTGACTTGTAAAGTTAGCAAAACTAAAGCGATTCATAATTTACCACTTAACTAATAATGTGGCTCATTTAGTTCCAATTTTGATATTTTTTTTTTTTTTTGATAAAACGATTTTTTAAAATTTAAGTGAAGTAAAATCGGCAGCCAAATTTGCGAAAAATGTAGTAAATTCTTCAATGAAATTCTTTTGCTTGCCATCCGTTCAACTTTAAGCGTATTTTCAAAGAATTGTCGCAAAATCCAGTGTGGCTGTTAATAGGAATATAAACCAAGAAATATTTAACAGGCTACTTTAAATTCCACTTTATATTCGATCCTTGAAGTGACACGGCTAGAAAGATAACTGAGCTGCCACACACGCCACAAACACATGTGCAACTGTATCTGTTGCACAAGAGTCTTGTTTTGCAAATAGAGTACAGCTTTCAAATGCTGCTCAGCTCATCAGCCTATATGCTATAATCAACAGGTGCTGCTTTCACATAAGCAACAAAAACAAAAACAACAACAGCAACAGCAACAACAATAGCAAACAGCAACAATGGCAAATGTCGTCATTTGCCGCACCTTTCTCATATGGATATATATATATAAATAAATAGGGGTATGTCAGTTAAACATTTGAAATCTAAGCCAAATACATGATATAAATATGTAGTATATACCATACGTGATATATAAATAATATATATTAAATTGCACTTTTTACAAATGGCTGAGCTTAAACACTGATCAAAAACAAAAAAAAAGGAGAAGACAAAAAACACGCAGAAATACAAAACAAACAAGGCGCAATTGGTAGAAGAAAGGCACTTAAATGCTTCCCACTTAAATGACAGCGAAAATGTTCAATTAAAATGAGTTAATTGCAGACCAGTTTCGGGTTCCGTCTAATTAAAGGTGAAAGAAATGTCAAATGTGTTGCTTTTATTTTTATATAAATACTTCACAAATAAATGACAAAAATGCGATCGGGTTACGTTCTGTCAAAAGCATTTTGGAGACCGAGTGAAAAGATGATAAAAAAAATAAATATTAACTAACCAGTAGAACCAGCTGCTCAAGTTCTAAGCAAAACTTCTAGTTCTGACAATAAAATGAGCTAAATTATGGACTTATGTAGAACAAAAAAGTTGGGCAGCTTTTTTTGTTTCTTTTTTTTTTTTTTGGCGCCAACACATTCCAATAATAAAACAGAAGCTGGCGATTTACAAATTTGAAATGTTTTTAATTAATTAGCTTCGGTTTTTTTTATTTGGTTTTACAATTTCATAGTGTATTCCTAAATCGTTCACAAATATTGCGATTTCTTCGTTTGTTCGTTTGATTTTGAAAGCAATTTTTATAAAATACTTTGAGTCAGTCTTGCTGATGCAGAGATCCGATAACGAAGATAACATTTGAACATTAAAGGGAATTGTAATTGAAATGTAACGAAAACCGGGCAAAGAGCAGCTATGTGAAAATAACGTATTCAAAGAACACATTTTTGTGAGAAAAACAAGTTCGAATGCGCTCCAATGGAGACAGCCCGACTAGCAGATGATAAAATACGTTTCATGTTTCTTAACCGAACTTAATTCTCAATTCTTAAAGTTGATCGATAAAATGTATGGATATATTGTATATCAATTGGAAGAGCATATCTTTATATTTGCCTTTTATTGCTATCTGAAAACGATATTCGCCAAACGTTATCGATACAATTAAATAGCCTTGATCTGGGGCTACTTATATTCATATAGATGATAATCAAGAATTTATATAGACTCTGTGGGTTCAAAGTTGCTTCCTTACACAACTTCAATATACCCCTTTTACAGCATTTTTAATGGGTTCAAGTGTAATTACATAATTACGAACTAACTGCCGAATATTTGTTTTTATTTTTTTGTTGGCAGCTGGAGTTACGAGTAAATGTTGTTGAAAACAACAGAAAAATCTAGTTGAAAATTTGGTATAGCTTTATTTATGCTGTAACAAACAAAAGTCACATAACATGCAAATGTAAACTTGTTTAGGGATCAACGTATATATATATATATATATATATCTCAACATTTGAGACCCTGAGCACACAAGTATTACGGTGTTTTATAGAGCCATAAAGTCAATTGAAATCAATTTCATATGTGCAACAATGGGCGGCATTTAATGGGGCAATAAGACAACTTATGGCGAGGCGTGCATTCCTCGATCTCTTATAAGGCTCTAATTATAGCTCATCGATTTTGTTTTGTTTTAAATAACGATTACTTTATTGTTGTGGTTGTTGTTGCTGTTGGTGGACATTTGCATGCGATGGTTGTTGGGTGGGGTTTGGGCCAGACCTTCCTTATCGATGATTTTTGCCTGGTTTTTTTTTCTTCGTAATTTTATTTTGTATTTGTTGCACAATTCAATATGGGCAACACTTGATTTTATTTTGTTTTTCGTCTAGTCATTTATGGCCCAGGCATTGAATATATAAATATTTCTTTGTTTTTGTACGAAACGCGTGTCGCTTACAAAACGCTTCGAATTTAAGTTGATGTTTTGTTATTGTTTTTGTTTTCGTTTATTTTTATTTATTTATTTCTTTTTTTTTTTTTTTGCTAAACTTTCACCCACAAAAATCAAAAAAGAGCGCGCCCAAAATCATATACAGATGTGAAAAAAAATGGGTGTGTTTTATGCGCAGCGTAAAATACAACTAAATTGTGATGTTTTCAGAATATTCTGATATTCTTGTGCATTTACCTTCTTTCGAATATATTTGGCTATTTTTGAGAATTTAATTGGCTTGCCCATCAGTTTGGTGGCGTTCATTTTGGTCTCGTTCATTTTGGCCGAGTTTATCTCAGTTTCTGAGCTGTTTTTGTCGACTTCGTCTAGTTGTTGTTGTTCTTTTTGTTCTATTTATTATTTAGTTGCGCAGGCGTTGCTAATTTTGGATACTCTCTTTGATTTGCAGCAACAGCATCGAGAGAGCGTTAAATATCACAACAATTGGGCAAACATACACAACTTTATATATATATATATGTATATAAAATTTACACGAAATTTAGAATAGATAAATTTATATAAAAGTACACAAATGTCACATTTGAAGGTACGCTTAATCAGTAGAATAACACATCTCTTTGTTGTCCGGCGGCTTGCCAGGTATTTGAAATTCGAATTTGAATTTAAAATTTGTAATGTACACAAAAGAAACAAGAAAATAGGCGATGATCAGAAACGTTGATGAAGACGCCAGCGATGACGAGCGACGAGCGACGACTGTGCGGCTTGAATGGGTTGCGAAAACTAAAACAGAAACAGAAACTGAAACAGCAACAGAAACAGCCCACAGCCAACAGCCAGCCAACAAGCCCCAACGGTCGTCGAAGCCGCTGTTGTTGTCGTCGTCAACGCGTCGTCGTCGTCGTCGTCAATCTGTCAGCCGGCAGCAGCAGCAGCAGCAGCAGCAGCAGCAGCTATAATAACAATAGCAACAGCAACAGCAACAACATACAAAAATAATAATAAACGTGGCTCAACAACAGTCGCGATGATGCTCGCTGCTGATAACTTGTGTCAGCAGCAGCAGCAGCATCAGAGCATCAACAGCAGGTCAAACATGCAATATGGCAACATATTTTGGACGCCAGTGTAACTTGCCTAGCTTAAGCGTTGCGCTCTGCATTTCAATTAATATTGATTTAAAGCTTGCAGCGCTAAGAGAGTGGTCAGAATATGTAATGCAGAATATATATATAGAATATATGCAGATATACATATATATATATATATACACACACACACACACATGTACTTATATGTGAGTTGCCTCGGGCAAGCTGCAACGATTCTTGTCTATTTGTGTATAGAAGACAAACAGTTGTATGCCTTACATTAACATGATCAAAATGAAACCATTATCAACTGCTATCGATTCAAATAAAAACATATGTTTTCTATTGTTATATATTGACAGCTGATTTAAGTTTCAATTGAAATATGAATCAGTCTGCTTTAAGTCTTGTATTTATTTTAGGCTTCATAAATGACTTGCAGCAAACGTTAACTAATTAAAGTTAATTAGTGAAAGATTGTTGCTATCACATCAGCAGAACAAGCTGAGAATAATATTATATTATAACGAGTTGCCGAAAATCCATTTCAGATTTTAGCATTTAAATCTTAAATGAGACTAAATTAAATGTTTCACATAAATATCAATAGGATTTTATGGAATTTCCATTCTATGGTGGCTATAAAGCGGTTTCAATGGAATACAAAATGTGGGCTTGTTTTATTCTTATCAACATTTACGCAAACACTCAAGTATTGTGTGTATGCAGAAATTCTTAGTTTGCACAGACTTCAAGTTTAATTCAATTGCAAAGCATAAAATGATTTGTTACTCGTATTTTAGTTGAGCCATTGCAGATTGATTTCTGCTGTGAGACTAAAAAGCATTTGAATATAAATTTTAGATTGAAAACCATTTATATATATATATATTATATATCCTATATCGAGGCATGTGTTCTTTTTAATTTATACAGTTTGAATTTTATAGTGCATTGTCATACAAAAATGGTTTTAGAATGGCAAACGCTGTTCGAGAAGAAGACTATGCGAAATTAAAAAACAATGTTGTTGATTGTCCTCATCATCAGCCGAAAATAAATAATTGGTGAATTGGACTGCAGAATGTGTTGTGGTGTATGCAAATATATTGGTACTTAAAAGCGGAGCTCAATTTTCAACTGGGAATCGCACTTTTCTCAATTGCTCAAAAGACGATGGCGCGCGTCGTCAAATATTCATTGAAACTAATTGATCGACCAACAAGTATGCGTTATGTTATATCAGCAAATGTATAAATATAGACAAAAATATATCTACATATATGTAAAACACTTGGCAATTAATGGCAAACAAATAAAAACATCAAACTGGTTGCACTTTGCTGAAAGTGTGGGCGTGGCCTATTGCCTAATTGGTTAATTGGGCAAAAAAGAGGCAACAGAATCAGCTGCAAACTAAAGCTACTGAAACTGAAAAACCGGATGGAGCATACAACAAAAGGAATTAAATAGACCCCGACGATGACGAAATTATCAAAAAAAAAAAAAAGAAAAAGAAAACAACAAAAAAAAAACAAAAACAATAACACAAAACAATAACAACAATAACCGGCTAAATGACAAGCGCAGTATATTTTAATAAAACGTAATTAATTCAAGACCATAATTAATTGTTTACTTTATATAATACACACCGACAAAAATAACACCCATGGGTTAATTTTCATACGAAAGATTCTCGGTGTCTGCTGACAGTTTCTTCTAGAAGGGTTAACTGAATGTCGTCTTCGAATATTTCGAATATTCCCATTTTGAAAAACACTAAACAAATACAATCCCATCACGTATCGAAATGTAATTAAGGTGCTAACAAAACATAACATTTGAATAATTTATGAACTAACCAAGTTTACACCATTGTGTATAACTACACTTTGCGCAAAAGGCGGCGGAATAGTTAGAATACTTGCGGCGATCCACAAATAAGCGCAGTCACGCATACAAAAATTAACTTTAATTACATACACGCTTAAGATTAAGAACGTACAAAGTAATACTTAAAAAGGTCATTTAAAATTAAGACATGTTTAATTTTAAAAGCTGCCCGTGGAGAACACACAATTAAAAAAAAAAATACAAATAAAATACATTTACATTCCGTACAAGCGACACGATGGATGGCCCAGAGCGATCGCAATCGGAGCAGGACACCAGCTCTTTCCATGATTGAAAACTGGACAAAGGTCTTTAACTAAACTTTAGTTCTTTGTTTGTACTTTAATTATTCAGATTTTTATATACAGCTTTATGACTCCAAAGTTGTTTGCCACACATTTGGCTTCAGACAATGCTTTTATTTAATTTTAGTCCAAATATTTCCTGATGAGATCTGGTTAGATTTGGCGATGCTTTCACTTGGAAACTTTCTTGCTGACCACATTTAAAATATTTCAATGTAGACATTTTAATCTATGACGGCTTTTATAATTGAAATTCAATCAAGCAGGACAAAGCCCAGACAACTAAGATAGCAGTAATTTGAATGAATAACGGTGCCATTTGTTTTGGACGGCACTGTTTTGTGCACATTCCCAGCGCGGCTTTTAGTGTACATCGCTGGCTTTGTTCGTGTGGCTCATCTTTTGGCCGTTCTTTATATGCAAATTGGCTTTTGTTCAATGAATGAAGGCATTTAGTTAGTTATGTTTAGGCACACGCTCACTTCTGTCAGAAATAAAAGCACAGCAATAACAAAAACAACAACAACGACAACCAAACCAAACCCCGCAACCGGTTCTCGATGGGAGCAACAAAAACAAAGGCAACTTGTCTGCTTTGTTTTTTACATGCACTCAACACTTAATGCAAATATAGCCACATATATTATTTATTATTTTTAGAGCATACATATTTATTTTAATATTATACGATCATTTGTAAGATTCAATTTTTGATTGCCGCTTAAAAGTGACCCGATAACCTGTTGTAGCATTATAATTTCGATTTTGACGTGTGCCTTTTTTAAACGGGTTTCACTGTAGTTTTATAATGAGCAACTCGTTTACCAATTCTTTTTATATAGTACAGTGGTCATTTCAATATTCAAATTGTTACACGTATCAATTTTAGAATCAACAATTTTTTTGTGTCTTTGACATTTTTTTTCAATAGAATATTATCATTAATCAATTTAGAATTAACAATTTTGTTGTTAAACATTACAAAAAAACGTAATTAACTCGAAAACCCAAGCGTATCAATTGACGGGCGACTACTGTAGTTGTAAATGTGGAAACACTCATTTGGCCTTTCCCCTCCTGATAGCCTCTTATCACTTGAATATTTCATTTTCACAAACAACAACAATTTCTTCCAATACGAACCTTCTCTGGTTAATTAATTCACGTAAATGAATACAATTTAACAGGTATATATAAATGATAAATATAAATTGATAAACATAATAAAATATATGTTGTTTAGTCTTGGTAAACTCAAAGAGCACAAGAATATTAAGCCGAGTTGTGAAATTTGAATTAATCACATCAAGGTGAATTAGTTAGAAATTGATTTTAATCGACTACTACGACTAAAGATTTGTTTGATAACCTCTTGCATTTAATAGGTTATCTGGTCCATAATCTCTCTAAAAATATATGATGTGATTATTTCGCCAATGCGGAAACAATTTGGTTGCAATTCTGAAAAAATGGTGGTCGGTACGGGTAACCGAGATAATAATAAAGGTTAGGTTTCGCGGGAAACACCCATTAATTAACAGTGTATTGAGACTTTTGGTGAAATGAAGCGAATATTCAGAGTCAATATTTCAGCTGCTTGCCAGACTAGACATATATTACTCATACGACGTGTGAATCGTGTTGATCAATATATATTTATATAAATAGGCTCACAAATATATATATTTATATTTGGGGGCACGGTTTTTGGCTGCGAAAAACGTGTTCCACAAAATTGTTGCGAAATTGTTATGAAAACAAAAAGAAAAGCGCTAATTGTCAAATGAATTATATTTTGAATGCTAGTTTTAATTATTTTTTAGACCATGCATAATTAATTCAAAGTCAATCATAACGTTCAAAATTAATTATGCAAGTGATAATTGGCACAATAAATTTGTATTGTTTATAGCTTAATAATCTTAAAGATATGCAAGTGATACGCATATATATATATATATATATATATATATATATATTCATATACATCCATAATTATGTATTGTAGGTTGAGCAACACATGTGGTTGTTGGTCGTGTAATGAGAGAGGAGCTTGTGAGAAACCTCAATTTAATGATTGCAACAATTTGTGTTGCAGAAGCACAAAAAGTGCAGACCAAAAAAAAAAAAAAGACTGGAGTTGAAAATTCAATAAATGCAAGTACACAGAACGAAATAATAAATACTTAACAAGTAATTGATTGATCTTAACTGCCTTGGGCATATTTCATTAAGATGTTCTTCATTTTTATTTTGATATATTTTATATATTTTAGTCGCATTCTACTCTCAACTTGCAACCTTCATATGAATTCAATGAGAATGTTTTGCATAATTGCAATAATTGTCGAATGATGAAACTACAAATGTTGCCAATATGAAATGTGAAAAGTATGTTGCATATACGAAAAATGAAAACAATGAATTTTCAATGCTCGCTGTGGGATGAGCCAATGCTGAATGGAAACTCAACAAACAGTGTCAAATAAATGCAAGAAAATTACAAATTAAAAATAATTTTTGTGGTATTTTCAAATTGTATATAAATATTTGTGTGCCACAGAAACACGCACACACAGACGAGATAAGTGCTTGAAAATGTGCCAAGAAGTAGTTACGTAAAAAAAAAGAAAGAAAAGAAAAAAACATTAATACATTATGCATTATGCATTAAGTGTAACTGGGATAAACTACGAAAACAAAGAACGAGCGAGCCAAAAACACAAAATGAACAACAATCACAAATCGATTGTGCTTAAAGAAAATAGGATAAGTACATAAAATAAATGCACATCATTTTTTCACACAAATTTCAAAGGTGGGGTGTTTTTCTTTTTTTTTTTGTAGTGGTTTGTGTGCTTTTTGAACAACAACACAGTTTAGATTTAGGTGGAAGAATATTGAATTCGTATTAAAAGGTTTTAAATCCTAACCTCGCCGCCCAACATTTCCAAATCATGCGATGCGGCATGCGAAGCCGTTTTTATGATCTTGTAGGTCTTGGCGAACGGCGCCTTTAGAAGCTGTCGTATAGAGATTTTTCAGTTTTCAGTTGTCGGTTTGGTTTTCGGTTTGTTTTTTTTTTTTTATGGATTGGCAGATTTTTGTGTATTTAGTTTTTTTTTTTTTTTTTAACGATAAACAAATGCAATTATTGAAACGTTAAAAAAAGAGAGACGTTAAGGTAACACAAGTATGAAAAAGTATACAAGAGAATATTAATATATATATTAAAAATTTCGTATTGCGCAACAATTTCGAGGCATAACCTAAAAATGTATATATGTTTTTATTTTTATTTATTTGGGAAGGATTCAAAATTTTGAGAGAGCAACGTTTTTTTTTTTATTTTTTATATTTGGTTTAGTGGAAAAAATTCGAGAGAAAAACTCAGCGCATATAAAAGAGCAATAGATTAAAAATTATATTTATATATATATATGTGAAAGTATATATATGAAAAGTCGTACAGGGCATCAACGGAATTGTTGATTATATGGAGAGGTCTACAAATTGAACTCACCTCCCAAGACTCGCGGGTGAGATCGCCAATGTCCTCGCCATCCTGGCTACCGCCGGATTTGGTGGTGCCACTCTTTGTCCATTCGGTATCCTCTTGGATTAGCTCAAAGCCGCGCGCCTTTATCTGCTCTTCGTCCAGCTCACCGTACAGGTGTTTCACCCAGGTGTTTATGAAACGATAGAGCTCATCAACGCTGCGCCGAGATAACAAATAAATGAATTAGATTTCCACTGTTTTGTAGCTAACTGGACTGGCATTTGTTACTCACCGATTTTTGGGCACACTGAACCAATATTCGGCGCGCAGCTTGTTCTTGCCATAGGACATGACTGTGGTGCCCTGCGGTATTGCCTTGCCAATGGGCTTGCCCATGCGCAGGCGGAAATACAAAGGTGGGTCAGAGCAGGCGCGTGCGGGACGCGGTATAAGCTCTGCAAGCAAAATTTAAATACATAAATATCTAGTATATATTATATATATATATATAATGTGTAGATCACTCACTGTCCACGCTGATAAACAATTCCGGCTTGTCATCCATGGAGACCATGGAGCGATAGTCCAGTTTGGGCGCCTGCTGTTTGGCCTCCTTCAGCTTTGTGCTCGACGAGGTGCCCTCCGAGGAGTGCGGCCGTATAAAGGTGCCAATCGAGGAGCGCCTGTGTTGAGCAAACGCATCAAATTATTATTAGTTTAACACCGAATTAAGCTCAATTCAAAGCTGATGAATAATTCACAAAACGCCGACTGAAACTAAACTTTCGACTGTGATGAGAGTTTTTGCGATTTTATTAACAAAAATTTTGCTTATGAAAGAAAAAGTGTGTAAACTGAATGTTGACCATGAGCAAAAGGAACAACAACAACGATAACACTACTACAACAACAACAACAACAACATCAGCTGGAACAACTTGATCACAGCACACAACACATCATCCAAATCCGTCCTTACCCATAGGTCATGTGACCCTCGGAATGTGTCGAATGTGGAGTCAATGGCGGCACTGGCGACCCACCAGATTCTTCGGACGGGGTTTTCGAAAATAGATTGCCGCCCAGCTCTGAGACCAGAGTGATGGGTGAGCTAAGTAATTGCATATACACATTTTTTTTTTTTGTTTTTTTTTTTGTTTTTTTGGGTACCATTTTCACATGTCGTATATCGAGTGTGTAAATTTGTTGTGTGTGCGTGTGTGTGTGTGTGTTGGAGTTTCAGTGTTATTGTGTGTATGAGTGTGAAAAGCATAAGTTAAACAAATGTGTGTGTTTTGCAAAAGCAGCCGATCCGCATTAACCGAAGGTAAGCATTTTTCATTATTTTTTTTTTTTTGTCAACGAAATAAACAAATTTGTGTCACCAATTATATTGATATGTATATATATATATATATATATATATTTATATATAAATATATATTTATATGTATAGAAAGCAGTTAATAGAGCTGATTTGTGTTTAGCGCACCTTGAGAATACTTTCGAAAATACACTCTGATTGGAGTCACCCGTATTGGGCGCCGAATCCGTGTCCGATGACTTGCTCAGGCTGCCGCCAGGTGCCGGCGGTGCTCCGCCCTCGCCGGTGAGTCCCTCCACCCAGGTCAATGGATACGACAGACGCTTCAACATCTGCAAAGGCGAGCATAAATTAAAATGTCATTGTAATAAGTATAAGCAGTTGTCACTTAAAAATATAATCTTCCATTTGTCTAGAACTTATTGCAATTATAGTCTGTTTCCAATCTGGTCTGTATGATTAAGCTGATCTCGGAGACTAAAAGAGTTGGAGACTTCAATGTCGAATATGAGTTCTCGTTTGCCATACATTATTTAAGATTAGATTTATTTCATTTCATCGATGACTGCACCCCTTTCGCGAATATCGATATAAATCGATTGTCGATAATCGAAATGTATTATTGATAAGCTGTCAAAATTCCATCAATATCGAATAAGAAATTTCATATTTAACAAACTAATATCAGCAAACTGAATGTGAATTCAAGATATTTGCTAGTCGAGCCTTTTTCGAATTGATCCTTATAAGTATAAATATTCTGTGCTTTATTAATGATTGACACTCACCTTGTTCTTTTTGTCCGCCTGCTTGTCAACGCTGGACGCAGCTGCCGCTGCTTGGGCCTGTGCCTGCTGAGCAGCCTCGTCGTCGACGCTGAAGCTGACACTGGAGGTCTTCTTGCGTACGCCGCCAGCGTCGAGGCTCTGGCCGAGAATGGTGCTACGCGGCGGCGATTCGCCAAAGTGTGTGGGCACAATGTTCTTCGGTGGCACCCAGTCGGAGCTGAGAACGATGTCGGCGTCACTGTAAACGGTTTTCTTTGGTATTGGTTGTATGGCTGGCACTGGTTCACGTATATCGATTCCCGAATCATAGCACGACTGCTTCGACAGCTGCTCCAGATGCTCCAAATCGATGCCAGACGGTGGCAGCATACCAGCAACTGGAGGAGCAGCAGCACCAGCACCAGCAACAGCAGCTGCAGCTGCACCTGAAACAGAAGCAGAAGCAGAAGCTGCAGTTGGTGCAGCACCAGCAGCGCTAACTGTTTGGCCGCTAATCGAACTGGCTGCTGATTGTGTTTCCTGGACGCTTGCGCCTCTATCGATCGTCAAGTTGGACTCGTTGTCGGCCTCGTCATCCGATGATCTTCGGGAATTAGACAAACAATAGCTGAGTATTTTGTTTTGTTGGGGAGGGGGGTGCACAGTGTGTACAGTTTGTGCGTATTTACAGTTACAAATTACAAGTGTGTGTGCGTTTGCGTGTGTTTGTGTGTGTTTGTGTATGTTTGTGTATGTATTGCATATGTTTTGACGTTGCAGTTTGAGATATGAAAGTAAAAACACAAAGAAAATGGTTGAACATAAAATTAATAACAATAAATAATCACAAGAATTGTTGTTAAAACAGAAAACAATCGAATTAAAATCAGAACACCGCTCCTCTCTTCGGTAAACCGAAGACGATAAAATACTTTGTTAGGATACAAACAAAAATCATATTTAAATTTGAGTCGATTGCGCAGCTGTCAAAAATAATGATGAATGATTTAAAAACGTATTTCTTTGATGGCTGAAATTGAAAAGTAAAAACTTTTCCATAGACGTGTTTGCTCAAATGGGGGATATTTGATATGCCTAGCAGATAGATGGAACACATCTCAGATATACATATATGCTATGTAAAGATCCGATCTGGCTGACAGCTCTTGCGACAGAAAGACAGACAAACAATATGGCTATAATTACACATATACAAATATGGGCGGATATATCCAAAACAGATCTGATGACATAATTCGAATACGTTTCGCCCGGCAAACACAGCTGCTTAAACACTAACCGATCTTTGCTCGGAATGGCCCAGTGATGATCCAATAGACTCTTGCGCCGCTCCTCCAGCGTGCTGCGTGTATTTGTCAGGCCCAGCAATTTCTTATCCTCGTCCTCATCGTGAGCGTCAGTCTTAGCGCTATCTTTGGCATCCGTTGATGTATCCTTAAATAAAAAAAACAACACACACACAATGAATGCAACTCTGTAAATGGAAATATTTCGATTTTTGCAGCTCACCTCGACACGTTCACGCTCAAAGGCCTTGGGGAAGGCATCGCCCTCGCGACCAGTGCTGGAACACAGCGATTCCTGATCATCGGTGATCTCCAATGAACCACCTTCGACTGCAATTATACAAAATGATTAAGCACATTCTCAATTTCTACGGTGAGCTTGGTTTTTGTGTTTATAAATTTAGTTGATTAAAATCTTACCATCCAAGCGTTGCTTGTTGACCTCCAGATCGACCTGCTGCTCGGACAGCTCCTTGGAGTCCTCCTCAACTAATACTGGCTTCGGATAGTATATCTCTGGCTTCTCGGCATCACCGCCGGCGCTCGAGGCCGATGCGGAGGCGGCAGCCACACTTGGTCCTGCGCCTCCGGCGACACGCATATGCGCAATGTCATGGAATATTGCGGCATTGACAACCAGATCCATGGGCGCAATGACGCCATAGCTTTCGGGACCATGCTCAATGACCAGCGGATCGCTAACGTTCGGATCGAACATGACCGCATTGCGTGTAACCAAAAGGACGCCACCAACGACGCCTTGGCCATCGGTAATATGCCGTACATTGATCTTGAGAAAACGTTGTGTTATCACCGGATCATCGCTCTTATCCGCCTGCTCCTCGGCTTGCCGGTTGCTGCTCAACCCGCTGTTGCCCACAACGCGTTCAATGTGGCCCGGCTTGGGTGAGCCTGGACGCAGACCCTCCAAAATATCTGCAAGGCAAGGGATTTTAACACGTTGGTGAATACTATATATATCAAAAAATATATCTCCTCTTTTTGTTGGCCACTTGCACAAAGCACGCGCACTGATTTTTATCTATCTGATAAGATAGAGTGCGTTGTGTGTGTCTTTTGAGCCACCACAATTGATTTATGTGATATTTAATTTAAAATGTAAATCTCTGTAAATAGAAGTGCGCGCCATGTGACTGGCAGCTTGGGCTAAATGCGATGCGAATTTCGCAAGGTCATTTCGCACTCTTAATTTATCCAAATAAAAATCAAAAACAAAAACAATAATAAATTGAAAACAAATGCAGAATGTGTCAAAAATTAACCTCCGTTACGCCAAAAGACAGCCGTGTGCATGCTGAAACTGAGGCTGACGCGTGTCCGTGCACTTTACAACACTTGCGCTTGCAATTTTGCGGCTTGCGTGGCCCAACAGCAGCAACAAAAAAAAAATGACTAAAAAACTACTTCGTTTTCAGACACACAAAATCAAAAAACAAACACAACCAGCACAACTGTCACGAATTGTCTTTCATACAAAGCGAGGGCTGCACAACTGCATCAGATGTTTTCTAAAACAGGGCTGTTGTATGCATGTACAAGTGTTGGCTAGCGCCGCTTTGCACAGCGTTGCTAAATACCATTGTGAGCGCGCAATTTGAATGGTGTTGGTGTGTTATGTTAGTTTGTTTTGCGTAAAAAAAGCTTAAAATAAGACTGCAAAATAGTTAGCTTCAATATCATCGCACCAATTGCACCATTTCCAGCCGGTCGTCGCTTACCTTTCTCCTGCTTGCTCTCATCGCTAGATAATTTGCGCTCAATGGGACTGGACTTGCCGGAGATACTGCCGCCGATCCCCTCAATCGTCCCAGACGAACTGGTCGACGCATCATCTTTGGCACTCTTATCGGGCACCAGCAGTTGCTGGCCCGGATATATGAACGAGCTATTCAAGCGATTCAAATGTGTTAGCTCCGATGGTGTCGTATCGAAACGGGCCGCCACTGAGGTCAGTGTGTCGCGATTTCCCACAGTGTAGGAAATGGTGGGTATGGTGGGCAATGAAGACTTTTGCTCTGTGGATAAGAAAACGTTAACGCCTGTTATTTAACATATTTCGACTGTTATGTTTATGTTATGTTGTGTATTAATGTAATGCATGTGTGCTTTATGTTGTGAAGTTTCTTGGTTCTTTTAGGATTGTACAAATGTATGTTAAGCTGTTCTGTTATATCTTGAATATAGTTTCGCGCAGTTTAAAATTATTATTCCTTTTTTTAACTATGACTAGTAGCCTAAACTAGATCAATATGGTTTTTGTCCTGCAACTTTATATATTAAATGTCAGCTTTTTGAAGGAACGCACACAAAAATCCCCGAAGATATATAAAAGAGCATAGCAGATACTCAAAATTCACTGCTTGCTTCGCGATTGTCTCTTCTTCTTCTCAAGTTGACGAATGTTTTGTTACGGCATTTTACAACTGCTGGCTATTTATTACAGGGTGTTGTCCAGTCGATCATTTGCTGCCTGACTTACTTTTGACTGGCGGCAGCCTTGGCAGCTGTTCAAAGATCACAAATTGATCCTCATCGGGTCGCATGCGCGAATAGATTATGCCCGTTCTAATCGCATCCTGTGCGACCTGCGCGAATTGACGACACAAGTAAATCACAACAAATTCATTGGCGGCCATTGTTGTTGTTGTTGTTGTTGCTGGCGTTGTTGTTCTTGTTGCACGCTTTACATAGATTTCAATAATTTCCAGCATTTTGAAAATGTTACAATGGCAACTGTCAAGCTTTAGCATCAAAGCAATAAAATAGAATCTCGAACTACGGACTAAAGATTCTAGACCCACAATAATATTATGTGCTCGCTTTGCGAATCGAGCAGAAAAGAAATTAATACACAATTTGTCATTTTGTCACTTTATGGCGCGTCCTTTGCTTCTTTTCTTTAGCTGCGCTTTCGGCCTAAGCACGAATTACAACAACAACGACGACACCATCTTCGTTGACAGCCAGCAGAGAGAGAGAGAAAGAAAGAGACGCTGCAGTCAACACAAATTTTTTTGTTTTTTGCTTAGTCGACCGTTTTCCGCGTTAGGAATACAAACAAACGGCGGTTGCAACACGAATGCCGGCATTACTGTGTTAACATTTGATAACAGCTTGTTCTTTTCCGTTTTTTTTTTTTATCAATATTTTGGGGCTTTGGCAAAGTTTGATGACTCAGTAACAATTGCCAGATACCGTTAATACTTTTGTCTCATTTGGCTAATGATAATTGATTTTTGTCTTTGGTGTTTATGATATGTCAAACACTCATTCGTTTGGCTACAACCCTTTTTTTTACTAATCCGAATTGCCTTTCCTACTCAAGAACCGTTATTCCGCTATCACATTTTGTTCTGCCTAATCGTAATAAGAGAACAGCTGATTCAATTGCTGTTAACAAAAAATACAATTTGAACTCAACTAGCAGCCGTTTAAATTTAACAGACAAACGTCCAACATAATAAAAAGTTTGCTTAGTAAACAATACCAGCACTGAGCAAAACAATACTAAATTGTATGCTTAGTGATACTACTGCTTTGCTATGCAGCCAAAACACTTATGTAATTTGATAGTCACAAAAATAGTGATAGCAGTTGTGCGCGCTGTTATCAAACATTAGCATTTTGCAATGCGCAGCCAACTTAGCGTGACTTAAGCTTAGCGAACAAATGCAATAGATGGCGTTGATGTCGCGCGCGCGCTCGTTATTTGAAATTTGAAATATTGAAAATACTCACTTGACAATTTGTCGACGCTCTCAAAACGCTGCTCAACTTTCGAGCGCAACGAATCCAAATCGAAAGGTGCCGCAAGGCCATGATCAACGCTGCGCGACTTGCTCCTGTTGAATGAAAAGAAAACAAAAAACCAAAAAAAACAAAAAAAACAAATTCATGCCAAAGCACAAAATGATTGTTTAGTTAATTGCGATTGTAAAGCGATAGCAACTTGAGTTGCTCCGATCTTTATCTTTTACAAATTTTCCAGCCTAAATTGTGGCCATAACTAGCTATTAACAATTTATTTATTTATGTGTTTATTATTTGTTAGGTGTAATGCTATTTTTTTTTTTGTTATTTTTTTTTTGCTTGCTCGTTGTTTTTTTGTTTATCTCTGGCAATCGACAAACGTTTAGTGACCAAAATTGGTCAACGACGCATTTTAAGATTTGTTTTCATGTTTTAGCCGACTTAACCTCTAAATGCCTTCGATTTGTGCGGAGTCGGAGCAAGTCACGAGTTGTTCTTGTCTGTCGTTTTTGTTGTTGTTGTTGTTTTTGTCTGTCCTCAAAATTTAGTCGGGGATTTTTATAGAATTTGTATCGTTTTGTTATTGCAGCAACTGCAACTACTAAATGCAGTTTAAGCAAATTTGATTTATGTTTAATGCCTGCTTCTGTTTGTGAAAATTAATTCAAATTTAAGCTATCTATAAATAAAGCTAACTTTTTTCAAACTCTTTGAAATACAATGTTATATAAAATAATTCGATTTTTTTAAAGCTATTAGCGAATATGGAAAACTCTTACTAAAAATATATATATATACATCTAATATATACAAATAATCTGATTAGTCTTGCAAATTGTGTTTTTATTTTCTTGTAGAAATAGAAATTTGTGGAAAGCAAAAGCTTGATGAACTTAAAAATTTGATAAATGTTGATTTTGTAATTGAAGTTAGGGGTTGGAAATCCAATAGATATTTCAATAATAAATACTCCTAATGGAAGTCTGAGAAAGTAGGCGACGATTTGTGCTTAAAGTTCGTACAACTCGAAACGTTCACAATAATAATTATTGCTGAACGAACAGTTTTGCTGGTGTTTTTTTTGATCAGAATGGAGGAATACACACGCGAACCGTGCCCCTTTCGCATTGTTGAGGACTGCGGCGGTGCATTCACCATGGGCGCTGTGGGTGGCGGCATCTTTCAGGCGATCAAGGGTTTCCGTAATGCACCACACGGCTTCCAGCGACGCCTCATTGGTGGCCTGGCAGCGGTGCGCGCCCGTTCCGGCCTGATCGGCGGCAGCTTTGCTGTCTGGGGCGGCACATTTAGCGCCATCGATTGCAGCCTGGTCTACAGTCGGGGCAAGGAGGATCCATGGAATTCAATTGCTAGCGGTGCACTAACTGGCGGCATTCTGGCTGCACGTGGCGGTGAGCTTATCAATATATACACATTTCTTGTGCAGCTGTTGACAACTCATTGGAATTGGAAGCATAAACAGAGTCAGAGTTACGCATAATATTTACGGAATTATTGAATGCATGAACTTTACAAAAATCATTGCTGAACTCAAGTTCATAGCTATAAAGATGATCTTTATGTGCAATATCTATCAATACATCTAATGGGGTCAATTGCAACAATAAATACACAATTTGAATTTGAGAATTTTGTACAAGTATATTTGTATACATAACAAACAGAAGTAGAGATCGCTTCAGTTACTCATAAATTTTGCATTGGCTATTCAAACTTTAAATAATCATAGTCGATTTCAAGTTCATAGCTATAAATAGTTTTTATGTGCAATATTTTGCTGCTAACTCAGATCTGATCTGAGTTCAACGAGTAAAAATTGTATTCAGCATAAATTTGAAGTTGATTCATTTGTGGCGAAAAGTTCTTTCGATAGTTCATTGTGCTCTTGCGTAGAGATTTGAAGATAAGCTTTTTTTTTGTTGTTTGTTTGTTGTCAACAGCTGTGCATAGTATTAATCTGAATGTTTTTTTGAACAAATATGTGTTGGGATTTCAGGTGCAGCTGGCATGCTGAGCAGCGCTTTGGTTGGCGGCGTGCTGCTCGCTTTGATCGAGGGCGCCGGCATTGCCATATCGCGTTATACGGCCGATAACTATCGCCAGATATCCGTGCTGGAACGCATGAAGCATTATAATGAGCATCAAATGCGTCAGCAGCAACAATCGCAGCAACAGCAACAGCAGCAACAGCAGCAGCAGCAGCAGCCGATCCCCAGCTTCTATGTGGAGCCAAATGAGGCGAGTCTTTGAGATATTATTGCACTAAATTGAAGGCATTCAATTTTAATGCTCTGTTTTTGCAACAAAATGTGGCGTTTATTGGTTGCGTGTGTGTGTGTCTCTTTTTGTTGTACGACTACACTCAGAAACAAAAGTAATTTTTATTTAATCGTTGCACATCTAACTCTAAAGACAATTCGAAATATATTGAAATACATAAGATATATAAACAAAAATTGATTACAAAAGAAAATGAATTCTTTGTACTTGTAAAAATAGTAAAGAAATTGGTATACAATCAGCTTGAATTAAGAATTTGACTCCATCAGCAAATAGCTAAAGTAAATTTATCCTACACCGTTTCTATAGTTTTCAAATTTACTCAGAATTACAATCACATAAGACACACACACTTGATGGAGGTGACAAAAACAACGAATTTTCAATAGTTTTTCTTTAATTTTCTTTCTATTTTACAGGCCAATTCGTTGCCGGCTTAGAGCCTAAACTGCTGCGTCATCGATAGAATCAACCAGACTCACAACGCATACAAAATACTAAATAAAAAAAAAAAAAATCAAAATAAATAAATAAATGTATACAATCAGTTAATACTTTTTGATTGTAGACGAGGGCGGGGGCATGCATCAAAATGCCTCGAAATTGTATTGAAACACAATTGCTGCGGCACTCGATTCATTCAGTTTCATTAATATTCATTTGCCGTGCATTTCAAGTTTTTGTTTCTCTGCCTTCCTTTTATTATTAGTTTTTTTTTTTTTTTTTTTTTTGTTTTTTAGACGATTCTTCTTAGCATTCTGATGTGGCGGGAATTTTTGATGGCGACGCTGATATTGCATAGATATAATAGATATGGACGCGTGTGCTTCCTAGCGCCAAGTTTGTAGGTCCGCCTTAAAAGGTTCACTGTGCGTTTCGGCATGTGGCAGACATTTAAAACTTCAGCCGCCTTGATTTATGACAACGTGCCAAGCAATTAGTTTCCGACATAAATAAATATTGTTGCATAAATTAAAATTGGCAAGCGAGTAGCTGGCAGACTGAATCAGATTGCCACCGACGAATAGTCACATCGATCATGTTTGC
The DNA here is from genome assembly GCA_035041615.1 of Drosophila anomalipes. Taxonomy (NCBI): domain Eukaryota; kingdom Metazoa; phylum Arthropoda; class Insecta; order Diptera; family Drosophilidae; genus Drosophila; species Drosophila anomalipes. The sequence continues at coordinate 17,607,404 of JAWNKZ010000064.1, forward strand.
AATGCTATCTTTTGTGTCGTTGAATTAAAGTTTGATAAGCAAAATTGTTAGATGAGAAGATAAGTAAGTCAAATAAGTAATATATCTATTTATATTTCCACTTGTCTGCCTTTTGCTGCTGCTGCTGCTGCTGCTGCTCTTTACAAATTTTCTTGTGTCGTTTTGATTGAAAAAACAAAATGTAATTTCCGTTGGCGGCGCACAAATGTCATTTGTTGTTGTTGGCAATGAGATGAGCTGTGGTGTTTTTTATTATTTGGGTGTATGAAATTGAATAACTGACGGATGGATTGACAGCTTGAACGATGTCAACATGTTCCGCCCCCACAATACAATTTCTTAGTTCAAGCGTTCAAAATAACTACAACTCACTGGAATTGAATACCAATTAAGAAGCATAAGAAAATTGTGGAAATCATTTAATAGATATTCTATTCATAAGTCGTAGTTTGACTAGTTTGTCAGAGAAATCTTTAGAAATGAAAGAACTTTTCATAGATAATATACAGAAAATATAAATGTTTTTATATTAAATGTATAAAGTGTTTGTCAGCTTCAGAAAACTAGGCCGATTAATTTACTAAAAATAGTTTTATTTTCTTTATGTTAGACATAATATCTGATATACATATGTATCTCAATATATTTTGATAAAAAAAAAAGAAGCTGGCTGCCAAAAACAATATAAATTAATTGAAAAATGCATAAGCAACAACTTTCAACGAATTGTATTTATATCTAACTGAGTTTCCATATAATATGAGCTGTCAACAAAGCTGGCTGGTAATAACAATATAAAATAATTGAAAAACGCATAAAAATCAATTTTATACAAATTGTATTTATATCTAACTGAATTCGCAAGTGATATAAATTGGCAATTTCTAACTGTGTTTTTTTTTTGCAGTTGTTCAGAGTATTTTTTTTTTTTTTTTGTGTCACATTTGAAATTTATAATTCTGTTTCTCTTTGTGATATTTATAGGCCATAAATTGTTTAAGAAATAAAGCAAATGAATTTTATTTGCGCGTGTCTTTTTGCGACTGCGATGCCAATTAGCCACACCAGCTGCGATAACCCTAATTGAATATCAATGATAAAAACGATATTCAGAAAAATACATATACATATATTATAAACATTATTTATTCAATTCTAGTATTTCAGCGTTCTTTTTTTTTTTCTGAGTTCAGGCATTGTCTGCAGATAAATAGTAAATAATTATTTAGCACATATTTGTCGCTCTTTGTATTTATATTATTTATTGCAATTTTCCTCGGCAATTTGACTTTATAGTTACGCTTTGCATATTTATTTTGTACGTTTTGTATTGTTGTATATTTTTAATTAAGACAGCACAGCTATTAAAAAACGGACACATATCATATCAATGCTAGGTACATTTAATTTAAGTGACTGTTCGAGCCGTTTGGGCCATTTGTGAAACAAATAACCAAAGCTATCTTAACTGGACTGTAAGGCTGAAAGCAAAACACAGTTGTGTTTGAGTTGTAAGTTGCGACATTTGGTCGGCAGCTAGAAAAGAAAAACACAAACAAAAACAAAAACAAAAACCTTGTGTTTATTGAATTTATTAAGCTCATGCGATCAAGGAATTTCATTTATACAGTTGTTTTAATTCCAACCTCAAATGTGATCACATGAACCAAAATGTTTGCTCAACTCAATATATTTGCTTTCGTTTGCAAGCATTGTAAACATAAATAATGTGGCACATGCGTACATGTGCAGGCTTTGATATTTGTTTGTGCCCCTTCCAGTTTTTGTGGCTATTTATTTACTTATTTTGCACATATGTATGTCTATCGATGGGCCAAATATGAAGGAATATGCAGAGGCTAACCAAGTTGAAGGGCATTTTGAAACTTTTCTAGCAATTAACACAAATTTGAAACGCTTTTATTTGAATATGTTTTATACAATTCAATTTGTATACCTTTGTGGATGTTATTCTAAGTTTGCAGAGACATTCTTTGATCAGCTTCACTAGACGATATTAGAAATTCCTGTACTCTCTCAGCTTAAAGGCTGACACTTTGTATATATCCGTCCTATTTGCTGAAGGTATCTATGTCATAAAGCTGTCAAAATTTATTTACAAAGCTGTGTAATCTTTATTAATTCTGGATTTAAATTAAAATAATTTACGTCATAAATACGTCATAAAGAGGAAAAATCTTTGGTCAATAACCATTGGAATAAGACTATGAACTAAATAAAATATCTATATCAAGGCAATTAAAAGTCGAAGTTTAACTAACAGCACAAAATTTGTGACAACACAAATAAATACCGAAAAAAGAATAATAAAAAACGGTTACTCGAAAACTCCCCTTCTCAGTCTTCATTGGTGCTCACTTGCTTTATTACACAGATAGATACATTCATGTATTGGTAGCTATATCTTATCAGCTGCATTGTTTGCCTTTGATATTTTGGCCCTGGACGGTAAACAGGCAGACAGACAGACAGACAGCCAGACAGACAGACAGGCAGGCAGGGGTCTTAAGCCATTTGGCTTTGGTAATGACAAGTGCCACCTACTAAGAAGTCAAATGGAAGAGCTTTGTTTGCTGGATGCAGTCGTTGTGGTTGTTGTTGCTGTTGTTGTTGCTGTCGTTGTTGTTGTTGTTGCCTTACTGACTTACTAAAGACAGCTGACAAATGTCAACACTTCAGACGAACATACATTTTCAAGTTGCTACTGCTGTTGCCTAAGCTATATTTATAAACTACCTGCTTTCATACATGGGGCACACATGTGTGTCGAGAGTAGCACTTGACAATTAATGTAGTGAGTATCACAGCACATAAGTGCGTACCACATAAACGCTTGTGAAATTGATAATGCTGCATATCTGTACTATTTGAATGTAGTGCTACAATTTCGACATTGACTCAAAGAGTTGCAAGTTAATTTCTAATTTCTATTTATTTTCTGATCTGCATTTGAGAGACTCCATAAATAAAGGAAAAAAATCAGAAAAATATAATATTTGCATTGGTTTTATTTTGAAAGTTTTGTCAAAACTATCGTTAAATAAGAGTAGAATAAAAAATGTTGCTGTTTACTTTGTTTAAGTGCACTTTAAAGGAGTACAATTTTATTATGCATCATATAAAAGGAATAAAAAAAAATTTAATAATTTTTTAAAGTTATTTTTAAGAATTTGCTAGGAATTCAAGTCATAAACAGCTACATGCCATGACATGACAATTAATCTACACCGTCCAAAGGCCATTTAAACTACTTGAGACTTGAAAATCTATTTGAAAACACTTTTTCGCATTTGTTTTCCTTTTCTTTTTTTTTTTTTTGTATGCAAACAAAATACATATATATAAAAAAAAAATATATATATTTTTTTATGCAAAGAAAGAAACGGTGCAAACTTCAAGTGAGTTCTGATTGATATGACGCACTTAGAGATAATCATAAAACATATGTACACATATGTGTCACTTGGGAGGTAATACTTCCTCTTAACATAAAGCTATTTACTTTTTAATCTAATCTTTGCTAATCTGCTGCGTTCTGCACTGTTTTTTTCTTTTTTCTTTCTTTTTTTTTGTGTTTGCCTTATCCCAAAATGAATCTTGTTGTTGGTGAAATAACATTTGTTTTATTTTTTTTTTTCTCTGTTTCTTTTTTCTGTCCGCCCTGTTTTAATCATTTTAATATCAGCCGTTTATTTAGTGCTTATTGTTGTTAACAGTTTTGTGGCACTCATAAATTATCAATTTCGGTAATATGAGGAGTAGAGCACATTAAGATTATCGCGAAATCTATAAATAATCATAAAACAAGCGAGTTTCTTTTTATTTATTTAACTCGAATGTGAGCTTTATAAATTTGATTCGATTAATGATTTATATCACTGTAAAATATGTAAGCTTTGTTATGGACACAGTTTGGCTGGAAAAAGATGTAATTAGATAAGATATATGTGTGGGTGTGTTTATAAATATTTATATGGCAAATTGTAATGCAAATTCATGTGATTTTTCATGCTTAAGCTAGTTATATACAACATGCAGATAGACATACAAGATTCGACATGCGACATTCTACTATACATATTTAAATATATATATATATATATATGTGTGTAAGACATCTCTAGATAAAGCATGTAAAATTTACTTGAGTAGCTGAATTTGGATTGTCTGTTTTTTTTTTGGGGGGGATAGGAATAGGAATAGGAATTTACGGGATTTGGTTAGTATGTTGATTTTTTGCACTTACCTGCGCACGGGTATCGCCAAATTGTCAACACTGCGTGACAAACTGGAAACATCTTGACTAGCCCTACGTGACCTGGCACGTTTCAAATAATTTGTTAAGGAGCAAACGAAATTGTGCCAAAAAATAAACGAAAAAAATTAAAAAAAAAAACAAAACATCATACAAAAAATGAATACAACAAAAACAAAGAGGATAAAGAACAATTGCTGAAAAACTCGCTGCAAATTTATGTAGTTTAACAAACGCCAATTTCAATATGCATACACATCTAACTGCCTCCTCCCCCCCTCCCTTTTCCACTCCATGCCCCTCCTTTAAAGTGCCCTGCTTTGGGTGAAAGATCATCATATATGATATATTGGAGCACGATAATGGAGCACGTGGCCATAATGAAGGCACGCGCATTACTTAAACTTTTATTACCACAAGATTGTCACGTTCGAAAGTGGGGTCTATCATTAAATGGTTTGGCACTGGACGTGCGCATCTTTTTTTCACTTCAACTTATTTTCCAACTATAAAATCTCATTTATTCTAATAATTGCATTTTTTTTCTTTTTGTTCGTGTTCGAAGTTTAGCAGAGAATCACTCTAACTAAAATATTTTAAAGCGTATTTGTAAGTCCATAAATTAAATATGCTTTTAGTTACTTGTGTTACTTATGATTTCATTGATATATTTTATTTAAGTATAACAACTTTCTCTTAAGCAATATAAAAAACGACTTTCATATTTAATAGTCTTAAATTCTAGTTTAGACTACTTCCCACTTAATTACCTTAAGTTACTTAAGCGATATTCCACAAAAAATATGTATTTCGCAAGCTTTTATTGCCCCAGGTTTGATTTGAATGAGGTTCCATGAGAACATTGCTAATTTAAACCTTACGATTTGACCAGAGATTCGCCCACATTTCATTAACCAGGTGTTCGCGGTCCAACCAAGGCTCATAAAGCCCTCTTTATCTTTATAACGCCTGATAGCCAGAGAGCTTTATGAAAATAATTATGAGATTGTTGAACAGTGTACAAAATCAGATGTTCCAAAAATGAAAAAATCCCATTTTTTGTGGAATCAAAACTTTTTTTTATCATGTATAAAAGATTAAGAACTTATGTTATTAATTGATGGCATGGTTCTGCGAACAAGCAATTAATATCAGGGAGTTATATATATTGAGCCAAAGCACACACACGACCCAAACAATAACTCAATAAATATTCGATGCTCGAGCGAGTTTTTTATTTGTTGATATGTGGAGTCATAAATTGAAATTTACAATTGATTAACACATTCTATAATCAATTAGCGGGCGCACTTTCCCAGCTAAAATAATGTTTACCCCTTTTTTTTTTTAATTGGCCAACAACAATAACAAGGCCAATCAATAAGTTAAACCAACAAAATTTTATATTGTGTTTTTTTCTTCTTAAATTTACTACGTTTAACATTGAGACACAAGTGAAAGAGGCAGAGAGAGAGAGAGAGAGCGCGCGACATGGTGTGTGTGTGAGAGAGAGAGAGAGATAGAAAGAGTCAATATAACTGACCTTTTGTGCTCAGATCGTTAAGCATAATTATGAATGGGGCAGCACTGACAACGGCAGTGTGGAGAGGGGGGGGGGGGGGGGGGCTGTTGGGTTCCGGTGAATACTGCTGCGTACGTGCCTCGAGGCATGCATGAACTGCGACCCAGTAGCAAACTCTGCTTTGAGTAATAACTTTTCTTTCTTTTTTTTTTTTAATCTATGCATACCGGATGCTTGTGGACACTTGCCTCTCTCGAGAACAGGTTTGAATCGTAACACAGCGTTAGCTTTAGCTGAGTCAGCTGTGATTTAACTTGAATTCACCCAATCTTAGATAACAGATCAAAGACCCCAACATCAACTACACCTTGCCGAAATTGGAGCTTAGATGGTTTGAGAGACCTTGAATCTCGTATTTACATACTGATTCTTAAACATTTATGGAAATCATTTAACTCAATTATTATAGCCTTAAAGTGCTGATATTATTCACTTAACTCAATTATATATAGCTTTAATGAGTTTAATTTTCATTTTATTCTCTCATTGTCGGAAATAATTTAACATTTTCAGCTACGTCATTTATAAAATGTGATTTTTACAAGCACGAGACTTATAAAATGTCATTTCAAGAATTAAAGAAATATGACTTTTGATATAAAAATAGTATAAAAAAAGTATATTATATTATCGAATTTTCATTAGAACTATGCCTTACCACCAATACTGTTGAGCTGTTATCATAACGTTTTGCATGTTTGCCAGTCAATTATAATTAAATAATTGCTAATTATATTTGAATTCACAGACACATTTCACACGCACACACTAAAATCAACAAAAATCATACAAATGAAATAAGAAATTGCATTTTAATCGATATACTTTGCTCTGAACATTTCATTAGCAAAAGAAAAAAAATTAATAATAATAATAAATAAATAAATAAAGAATGGAAATTGATGCGTGTTGGGTTTAGGCAAACCTGACAAAAGGCCATTGATAATGTGGAAGCACACACAAAAAGAAAGCAAAGAAATATATTATAATAATAAATAAAATTGGCCATCAATCATACGCACTGTCAGCCAGCTAAGCAGCCAGCAGTGGCAGATGACGACAGATGAGATGTGCCAAAATCTTTATATATATATATATATATATATATATATATATATAGAGAGAAACCTTAACATTTTTCGGCTGGCAACACTGTGTTGACTTTGAGTGACTCAATTGCGGTGTCAGTTGGTTGTTCTAGTTGCTGCCATTATTGATTACGAAATTAATTAGCTTGTCGAAGGTGCACAACACAAATTAATAAACAGCACCAGCAGCAGCAGCCGCAGCAGCAGCCTCAAACAGTCACGGAAGCAGCAGCAGCGGCAGCGGCAGCTTCTTATCAATACACAACTGCAACAACTGCGCTGCTCAAAATGAAACTGAGCACGTGCTTCGTGCAGCATTGATAACAGCAACAACAGCAACAGCAGCAGCAGCAGTCAGCAGCAGCAGCAGTCAGCAAGTAAACACAAACAACGGCATTTTGAGAAAACTTTACGCTTTTGCGTATTTTTTTTTTTGTTTTTTTTTTTTTGTTTACTCAATCCAGTTTTGTAATTCCACGTTTCATTTGCTGTTCTCTTGGGCCGTTTTTGTATTTGTTTCTTTTTTTATAATTAGAAATTTTTGTTAATGCCGCATTGTTATCTGTCTCACAATTTTTTTTTTTTTTTTTTTGTGTTGTTACCGCAATGTTGTTCGGGCTGTGTGATTTTTTTTTTAGCAAGAGGTTGAAGAGGTTAATTGAATGTGTGCGCACCTTGGGAACACGAAAGTTACATTTTGATTCTGGTGACTAATTAAATTAGTATCGAATGTCAATTAACAAATAATAACAAGAAATATTTTTCACTTTCTATATCCTAAGCAAAAGTATATGGTAGCTAATGACTTCAAAATTGCAATAAATAAAGTTTATTTCATTTTAGCGATAACTGCCTTTGTTTCGTTACCATCGACTTCCGACACAATTCTAAATAAATTATATAGTTTAGCATATTGTTAAACAACTTAAAAAATTTACGATAAGAAACACCAATTTTTTCATTGAATCAAAACGCAGTTTCATTTTGAATGAAGCTTGCTGTGTTGCAAGCATCTGAATTGAGTTTGTGGTTTGTGTTTGTGCATTTTTCTATTTAAGAGAATTGATATATTTAACAGGGTATCTTCTCTATCACTTGTTTTTATAAATCATTTATAACTCATCAGTATTATTCGCAAATTTCACAAATGATTCCCATCATATATATACATATATATAATAAAATCATGGGACTCTATGTTCAATCTAAATCCGAAAAATATTCTGTATTATGACAAACGACATTTGCTCAATGTTGCATGCAATTTAGCCATTAGCAAATCTTGCAAAGCTTTTCACGTTTTACACAAGGTCAGTCATATTCTGCTTCTTGCTCTCTGTTCTTAAATTTTTTTATCATAAATCAACTTGCACTTGAAAGTAATCTCCTAGCAACAACAGCAACAACAGTAACAATAAAATAAATTTAGGTTAAGGCTAAAGTTTCAGCTTTGCGGCAATTTTGTTTTCTTTCACTGTTTTCGTTATTTCTTTTTTTTTTATTATTATTTTTCTCTTTTTGTCTGTGTGTGTGTGTTTGCAATGAAAGCAAGTACGCTACCTTTATCTTTTTAGTTATTTATTTATTTTCATTTTCATTTTTTTTTTTGTTTTTTTTTGGTAATGGGAAGTTATTAAGGCATTTGTAAATGTTTTAAAATGAAATTTTCTTAGGTAAAACAAAGACAAGCCGTGTTCACAAGCAAAATAATAAGCTTTTTATTATTTTGATAAAGAATAAATTGCATTTGGTTTGTAAATGAGTTTTGTAATCATTTTTGGGGCTGGGGTCGTAAATTTTAATTTGCCCATGTACATTTTGAATAAACTTGTATATTTATTTGGCGCCGGTAAAATGAAAACATCAACAACCCGGTTTTCAAAAGAAACAAAAAAAAAAGAAGAAAAGCGAACAACTAATGTGGGTCTAATTGAAATTTACATAAAATCTAGTTTGTCGTTTTGTGTAAGCATTTAGCAGGTGGACTATAATTGTATTTTGGGGTTGGGTGTGTGAAACTTGTCAAGTTGGCTGATTAGCGCCTAATTTGATGATGGCAAACAAATCGAGATGTTGCCAGGTGATATTTAAGACAATATTTTCTCGATACACAGACGAGCCTCTCGCATAAATCGCAATAGTTAAAATTTCTCGAACGAAAGATCAAATAGATTTGCCTTTTTTGTTATTTGGGCAAGTGCAATTGAATTGCAATTTGCGGATTAAGAATGTTGACAATTATTATGTAAATTGTATATTTTTCATTAATTGGATAGCTGGCGTCGTGTTTGCATTTAAGATAAGCAATCCTTATCAGCGGATGCAAATGACAACAAAAAGAAGCCAAAAACAATAAAAGTACCTGATGCACTCTGTTTTAATCTTTCAAACCAATATCACTTAAGCTCCATATTGCGTAAATGTATAACAAATGGCTTAATAACAATTTGCGCCAATATTTGGCATCTGTCACAACGCTATCTGAAATGTTCAAAGCAATTGCTTTTCATATTTATTTTAATTTAATCATTTGAGATATGGAAAGCTCACACATTCTGTTTTTTGTTTTTTTTTTTTCGTTTTGCAATTAATATTCGAGCAATTTGCTTGGCATATCAAATATACAATAATTTATTATTTGATTCATACACACGCGTTTACACACAATCCAGTTCCGATGCTTTGCACTTTGCATTTGCATAAAATAACAATTTATCGAATATTTTGCTCCCTTATACAAATTCCTTTTGTTATAATATATGTATATATATATATATAAAAAAATTTTTTTTATGGTTTCTGGTTGCGTTTTGCGATCAGTTTGTCGCTACCCGTGTTCAGTCACAAACTGAATACAGAAAACTGCTCCCGTTTTTTTATTATTATTTTTGTGTTCAGTGGCCACTGGGGGACAGAGAGAGTGAGAGAGAAACAGAGAGAGAGAGCGAGAGAAATCTCGTTATTGTTGATGGGATGATGGGATGTAGTGTTATCATAAATGCTGGATACACCATAATACATAAACACACATGTATCCACACACACACACACACACACACACATCCACATAGTATATAGTTGTATTTGCCGGACCTTGTACAAGTACATACATATTGTGTGTGTGTGTGTTTACATATATATATACATATATAAATTTATATTAAATCAGCAGCCAGCGAAGCGCAGCAAAAACGCCTTTTTGGACTCTGTGTGTAAACACGCACGTAATCATCATCGAGCAAACTAGTGATTGACCGGACAATTGCTTGGGTTGGACAACCCCAATGATTGCAACACAATCAGGTCAAAATAGAGAGAGAGAGAGAGAGAGAGAGAGAGAGAGAGAGAGACAGAGATAGAGAGAGAGAGAGAGAGAGAGATATGGGAGAGAGTGAAATTTTAGTGTAGTTAGCTGAACTTATCTATGAGCTAAGTCTTCTAAAATCTTTTAGTCCCCCAAAGTAGATGTCAAACATTTAACTAGATTAAGTTGCACAGAGAAAAATTGTTAAGAATTCATTAAGTTTCAACTATCATTCGAATAAGATTTGTATCGAAAAAAAGTATAAACTTCTTAAGATACGTTAATCGTTCTCAATTTGTTTAAAATTCCACAGTGAAACGAATGCTGGGCATCTCTCCCTAGCAGAAAACATATTTTAATTATAAAAAGTAATAAATAAAACAGTTCTTAATGTAAGCATATACAGCTTATTGACCGGCAAACAGCGAAAGTCAGATTTTAAAAATTTAAAACGAGGTCAACAAACAATAAGCAATTAGTACAAACATTTTCCAAATTCAAAAATAGCCGAAGATTTACAACTTTCATTTATAAGCTATTCAAAATAATATGCACTAAACGTTTATTATTCATAAATTTAAATAATGTCCGAGTGTCGACTGGATGGCTTAAAAAATGCTTAGATGTCATTTTAAAAATTGTCAAGCTTAATTGTTTGCTCAGTTGAAATATTATTTGTGTATATTCAATAACTTTCAGCAAGCCAACCAGGCAATTAATTAAACAAACAAACTGTATTTAAACAGAGATTGATGATAAACATCTGATAAGAATACTATATATGTATATATATATATATATATAAATATAGGAAACTCGTCGAGCTGGATATAAAAATGCAAGTGCATATATATATATTGTTTTGGAAGCAGCTGGAGAAATACTATAGAAATATGCGTAATTTAAATACATTGTAGCCGCGAACGTGCTGAGGGCAAGTCTAAATTTGAAATATGGCTCAAATTGTTTATACTGACTGGCTGGCCATAACGAGATAGACGTCAACCAAACAAAACGAGTCGTGCGTCCCAAATTTGGGTTCCCAGTTTCAACACACACACAGCATTTAAACACAGAGCAGTAACCAATTAACTGCTTCACGAATATAAGCATTTATTATGAAACTCACGCCAGGGTCCATAAATCGTATGATTATAAAAAAAATATATATATGAGTACTTTCAGAATACTCACAAGCAGCAATAGGGTTTTTTGACAAGTGGCTATCGCAAATTTTAAACTGTCGATAACAAGTGTATAGCCAGGAAAATATAAACTAAACCTAATCGTATATAACAAAGGCCTCATTGCAAATTTGATAAGTGCTGTAAAATGTTGATAGACAGTTAGCAAAAAAAAAAAAATATATATATATATATATAGAGCTATAAACATTGACATAATTACAAGTGCTCTAAACTATTGTTTTACACACGACATTTTCAAGTGTATTCTGACAGCGATAAACAGAATACGCATAGATAGGGCAAAGTGCTTCCTATTCCACAAGGAATGAGTCAGAATTGCAGTGAATGAGTCAACATTTCAGTTCAGGAGTGGTCTAAAGTGAAATTTAAAAGTATTTAAATTATGTGTCACTTAACATCGAAAAGGGATTTAAAATTTTAAGTTTATTGACTTAATGAAATTTCCAGATTATTGACTTGATGACAGTGTCTTGTGCAAAACTTTTTTATACCAAGGAATTGTCTCCATCAAAGACTTAGATTTGATGTGATGCATTATCAAGCACAAACAGGAAGAACGGGAACAGATCTTAAACTCTGAAAGGCATTTCATCATTTATGCTGCTCGCATCCAGAATTAACTTGCTCAACAATTAAACCTTAAAATCGAATATTATTTGATAATTAAAAATAATAGTATATAATAGTTATGTAACTTATTAATCTTAACTTAAGTTAAACTAAAAACCAAAACAAAACTATCAATTATTTAAAGTCAAAGATGTTTTAAATTTAACTTTTAATTTTAATTTTAATTTTGGAATTGATAATTAAATTGATTCCCCCCATTCACAGATCCGCCTAATTGCTGAATCAACAACATGAGAAAAGCTAGGTAAAAAGTTTGTTGTTGTAAAAATTAACGTTGCAATTGCAACTGCAACTAGCAACACTCCATTCCACATCCACATGAAAGCCCGCTTTGTTTAAGAGTTTACACAAGTGTTTGGACATTACCTTCAAGTTGGCAGTTGTATTGTGGGATTCCACATCAAGCATGTGTATTCAAATAGCTGACTCTGCCTTATGTATTTACGCCTTGTAAATATTTGCCAAAATAGTTGTGGTATTTAGCCAACTACTGTATGAACATATTAACCAACTGAAGTGGGCTTTAATTAAGTGTGTGTGTGCATGTGTGTGTGTGTGTGTGTGTGTGTGTGTGTGTATATATCTGCCTGAGCCTACTACTGTATTCAGGCAGGTCACTTGTCACACGCTGTTGACAGTAGCGAATTGAATGTGAATACAAGCAAGAATCTCAAAGTTTAGATTCTCGAGATGCCAAAGTCGTCACATTTTCTATATATACATATATATATATATATATATATATATATACTTAAAGTATACATCGATTATATTTTGGAGGCTGTTTTACATTGTCTGGCCACATTTAATTAAGAATTACAAGTGAAGTGAGAGAAGTTGGGTGCGGGTTTCTTTTGTGGATACTCTTATAATAGTCTGTAAATTCATCGAAATTTAACGCACATATGGTTTGAGCCAGTCCAAAATTTTAATTTTTCTAGTTTGGAAACCTTATTTTTTAGTTTATGAGTATATTGCAATACAAAATATCTTTATTATAAACTTGAAACTTTTGTTCAACTTTTCAGCCAACTATTCTTGCTTTGATCCAGATTTAATTAAACTACTTCCTCAGAAATTGTTAAGGTTTTGCATGGTAAATTTTGTAGGTAAAAATATATAACTCTTTTTAATATTTATTTTTTTTATTGATAAACTGCAAAATTGTAGTAAAATTCTAAATTATATATTGAGCTGAGTGTTGGCCATCGTGTGCCATGAAAACGTGCTGTTTTATTGAAAAAGTCGGCCAGTTACTGTTATTGCTGTTGTTGTTGTTGTTGATATTGAATCTATAGCGGTTGTTTACACTTCATTTGACAATTAAATATTTATATATCATACATATGTTTAATTGGTTTATTAATTCTTTTTACAAGTTCAATTGACATTGAATTTGTAAGTTGCGCAGTTGATTGCCCCAGGTTCTAGCGATTCCCCCCAAGACTTACATAAAAAGAGGGCGGGGAGAAGACCAGAAAAATGCACAATATGCAATTGATTGAGATATATGTATGTGTACGAATGTATTCAATATCTAGGCAATAACCTTAGAAGTGAACTCTTTTCAATGACTAATTTGCATTGTGACAAATTGGAAAAAAATGTCGTCCATTCAAACTGAAACACATTCGTTTAATGGACAGTTTATCTCAGTGTTGGTTTTTCATCGATTTAATCGATGCCTTAATTAGTATAAAAAAAGAATCCGGCTCATTTCCCAGTTCGAATTCGAGAGAGAGAGAGAGTATTGATGGGTCTTATGTTTGCCGACGATGAATAAACAATAACAGAAAGAAAAAATAATCAACGACGGCGCTGTAATTAAAATACGCCAACAACAACAAAAACAAAAAATTCCGCAATCATCTGAACTGAATACGTATAAAAAGTGTGGCAAGTAAAAAAAAAAGAAACGAAAACCTTGCAAGAAAAAATGAAATGTGCATTAAAATAAAATGCATTCGTAATAAAAGCAACCACAAAAAAACAAAAAAAAAAAAAACCAAAGAAAAAATGCCATTTCAAGGAAGCGAAACAAAAGACAAAAACAGAAAAGTATTTAAATTATTTGTACAAAGCAGAGCACATACATAATTAAAATAACAATAAATGTGAACAGCTAAATGCAATGTTGGATTGTTTTTCGGTTTCTGTTTTTATTACCGATGTATTACCTAAAAGACTGCGACATTAATTGCTCTGCCCCCAGGCAGGAACAAAAATAATCCCAAATAATGAGGCTTATTTTGAGCTCTTTTTTTTTTAGACAAGAACTACAAAAGGTGGGTCCAGTTTCATGGTTCATCTGAGTTCAGATTTTGGGGCGTAGAACAAATTGAAATGAAATGTCTGACTTAAGGTCATGGTCAGTCAATAAGATTAGCTCTGAAATTGGCTGTTTGGCTAATGTATTTTTAATTAACTACAAATATGAAACGCATATGGGAATTTCCAAACATGTCGAAAACCCAATAACAATATTATTTATTTTTAACTTCTGAACACATTCAAAAAGGGGAATATTGGAAAGCATCTCCGACCCCATAGAGTATATATATTATTGATCAGCATATATATACCCAGACATGCTATTTATCAACTGTAAATTGAACTAAGATCGAATAAAAAACACAGATTTTGTTAGCCAAAACATATTTTCAAGCTGAACAAACAACTATCAGCCAGATTACTGTGTTTACACATGTAAAAGTTTGATTCAAGTGTATCCAACTTTTTGTAAGATAGATTTTAGCATAACATAACAAAATATCTTTTGATCAGCATAAATTATTTAACGACGCAAACGTTAATTAAATGATGCGAACATATTTCTCATATTGACAGCTCAAATTAGCAGGCAATATGCGAAAAATATATGCGAGTCTTGTTTTAGATTTTATCTTATGACAAATTCGTATACTTAACTCCCAGTTGAGCTCCATCCGTTTTGTTTGGTTGTTGAATAAATCTAAAGTCGTTTCAAATTTGGCATTTTCGAGTAGAGATCACATATTAACGGCTAGGTGATAATTCATCATAAGAGACCGCTTTTAAGACAGTTGTTTCTTTTTTTTTTTTTTTGTTTTGCACCGTGACTTACAAAGCAAGAGTCAAGGCCTTCTACACGCTTAAGAATTTGTGCAAGGCAAGCAAAGTGACGCAACAAAATCAACAATAATCCATTAAGCAGCAAGTGGAACCCATAAGACACTCAATGCCCAATGCCCAATGCAAATGCAAATGTGTGTATTAATGTATGTTTATATATCTGTCGACGAGAGACGCATAAATTATTGAGTGCAGTGAAATTGAGCTAAAGCCGTTAACGATGATGACGATCCCTAAGGCTTGCCAACTTGGCTTGGTAGTTGTATTTTTAGCGAAAGGCGGAAATGTAAATATACATGTATTCCTGGAGAGAGAGCAATTAATCACAGGGTATATACGCAGAGATTAGTTACTGGGTTTGGATAATATGTTTAGAAAACAGGCTTTTTTTGTTGTCATTTAGCTAATTGAACGATGCATTTTAGTCACTTGGCAGGCGTTTGTTAAACATAAAATTGGTTAGAGAGCAATCACATGATAATTTAATAAAGACGAGTTGATTCGATTTGATATTGTGAGATTTTTGTGAGATTTGCGAACCTGGCGTTGAATTTATCGGGCACGAATATGTTCCACCAGGAGTGTCGCTTCTCGCGCGGAAAAAACTCGATATGATCGGGATCGATAATATCGTCCTCGTCATCATCGTTGTAGCGGTTGGTCATATCGCTGGCATTGGTCACATTCACCGCCATACTGTCATTGGTCAGGTCGCTCTGCGACTCGCTGTGTATCAGATTGGAGTCGAGACTCCTCTGATTGATATAGTCCATTTTCTTGCGTCTGTGCCGATCCAGCTTCGTCTGCAGCGAGCTGCGACGTCGCCGCTGTCGGTCATTGGGCGTATCATACGGATTCATGCCCTGGACAACGGCACGGGTTTGTGTGCCATCCTCGAAATAGGTCAGTTTGCCGGGCTCATTCGGTGAGCTGGCCCGTATATTCTCCTCCGAGCTATAGACAATCTCGGGACTGTTCGTATTAATCACTGAGCCATCGGATTTCTCGCTGCGCACAGCCGATTCATACGATTCTTTGGTTGAGTTCTGCAAACGAAAACAGATTTATTTTTTGAGTTTGATTAGCTTTCAATTGAAAAAAATGTGTGTACAATAAAATTACAAATATTACAAAATATTCGCAATCCTCGTTAAAGGCCTACAAATATTGTAACACAAGCGCGATTCTCGATTTAGAACAAAGCTGTGCTTAATAAGACAGAAATGCGTTTGTTCAGTTCTATATTATATTATGTGATATTTTTTTATCGGCACTATATTTTACTAAGATTTCATCTATGTATATTCATTATTGACACTGGTTTAAATGTTTGAAAATTAAACAAATTAAACTGCTCATGTTAAAAATGAAGAAAGTTTGAGAAATAACATCCCTTTTTCTATGGTAGCTAGATGATATCGTAGAACGATACTGATATGATAGATGATAGATATCTTCAAAAACCACTATTTAATTTTTATGCTGATACTGATGTATATAGAGGTATATGTTTAAATACTTTATTTTCTTAATTATCAATCTTTGCTTACCTTACTGTTATCACGCCTCAGAAATGCGGCTGTAATTGAGCTGCGCCGCTTCTGGCTCTTGTCCGTTTTGGAGAACAGGCCAAAGGCGAGGGAGCTGCGACGCGGAGGCTTCTGTGGTGGAAACTGTGGTGCCTCTTCTCCATCCCCATGCTCATCGATGTTGACCAATGACGATATGGAGGCGCTGCGCAGCCGATACTTGCCGCTATCATTACTGCTCATTATTATTGTTGTTTGTTGTTGTTCTTGTTGTTGTTCGTGTTGTTGTTGGTTAAAAGCGATCCTTAAGTCGCCTCAACTCAGTTTAGCCGCTAAAGCACTGCAAATTATTTACGTTTAATATTAATAAAGTTGTCTAAGGCATTGGCTAATTGCAGCCGCTCCAAACAAGGGAGCATTGTTTCACTCTCACTCGCTCTCTCTCGCTGTGTGTCACTCTCTCTCTCTCTGTCTCTCACTCTCTCTCTCTCTCTCTCACTCTCTCTCTCTCTCTCTCTCTCTCCCTCTCTCTCTCCCCCTCTCTCTCTCTCTCTCTCTCGCTCTCTGTTCCACTCTCGCTCAACTTTTACTTTCAATGAACTCCATTGAACCGACATTAGCAAGGTAATTAGCAGGCCATTGTCGATCGCCTGAAACACGTCAACGTCTACCGTTGATATCGTCGCTGGAATATACATATATATTTATATATATACATGTGCAGTATCTAAGTGCATGCAACGTAGGGCATCAGCACATCATGCACGAGCATCATGTGGGTGGGAACGGGAATTAGTTGCAAAGAGTACTGTTAGAACGATTAGCTGATTTACCTACATCAAAATCAATCTTCAAATTAGTTGAAAGAATTGAAATTACAGTTAGAACGATTCACTTGATCGCCAAAAGCAAATCTTTAGCTAAAAATTGGTAGAATACTTGACCTATGTAAAAAATGTGAAAGTTTATCATATTCCTTCTTTTTTTTTCTTTTGGGAATAATATATATATATATATATATATATATATATATATATATATATATATTTTAAATTTAATTGATTTAAGGTATCAACTATAAAGTTTTCAACTAAATTTCAATTAGTAATAAATTATCGTTTGTTTTGACTTAAACTATTTTTATTACAGAAAGGATTTCAAATAAATGCCCATAATAAAATTGACATTTGAAATAGTTTTGCTATTAAGCCGATTTCAAACTGTTCTTAACAAAGAATAAAAATAAACAACGAATAGTTAAAGATTGCTCTACAGCTGCCCAAGGTAAGGTTTTATCATATGACCAAATAAATACGTTGCCCGGCATTTAGAAATAGAATTTAACAAAATGAATAGTTTAATGGGTTTTAGCATAACAATGGTTAGCATAAATCTGAATGCAAAATACTTTTATAGAATCTTAAACAAAAGTTAAAGCACAGTTCGCTTTAAGAATATTATAAAATATTGTTTTTTTTAATCTATACAAATCTAGAGCATTGTCTATTTTAATATATTTAAATCTGATTGAACAGTTCGAAGCTCTGCAGACCATATCATAACTTAAAAATCCATTGAGCTGAACAGATATACCCGAAGCATTCGACTCGCTGCTTAGTGGAATAAACAACTGCTAATAATGCAAATTAGCTGAAAACTTCATGACATCATGACAATAGCCTACAACCTACGACAACAACATAACAGCTGCTACAACAGTTCAACAAAATCAGATATTAAAAAAAAAATTCTTCAATGAATAAACTATGATGATGATGATGATGATGGTGATGATGATGATGATGAAGCTGACAATGCTGATTTGGACAAGTCAAGGGGCATTGGAAGCCACGCTGCCTGGCTGCGAAATCGAGAGTGCCTAGTAACAAGTATATATATATACATATATATATATAAATATAGATATAGCTAGAGGGAGAACAATGAAACATGTTCAATATGGGCACAAGTTGAATGCAATTAAAACACACTCTAATTGCAGTCATCCACGTTGTATGTGTATACATCTGGGGCCTGTAAGCTGTCTGCTTTTATATGTTGTTTAACGCCTGGTTGAGTTCTCGATTAGTGTTTAGTGTGTCGTTTACAATTCTCACGTCAATTCACCATAGGGCTATAATTATTGCCAGTTTATTCAAAATTATAGACAAAGCTAATGTTGTAAAACTCGGATTTACAACCAATTGGAACTCAAGTCGAATGATTGCACGATAGTTACGGAAATTGATGACTTTGTGTGAGCAGCAACTTAAAGTGAGTAATTTAAAGTTGATTTATTTATTTACTTTCTTTTTTTTAGCCTTTGTATTTCTTCTTTGTGAAGAAAATCAACGAAAAGAAGAATTCAAATATTTTTTTTATCGTTTTGTCTTCTTCTTGTGAAGAAAAACAATGAAACAAAGAATTCAAATATTTTTTATCGTCTTGATTTTTGAACTATTTAGAAAATTGTGCTAGAGATGAAACCCTATTTTTTATGATTTTGAATAATTTTGCATAGATAAATAATTAATGTCTTTTTTTTTAATTTTTGTTCAGAAGTCATAATCGGGAAATGTTAAGTGACATTTTTGTTTGAGATTCAGATAAATATATATGCCATTTTATATAAGATTAATATTATATTAGTTTGTCATTCTAAAATTGTATTGCTGTAAATCTCAGATTAAAAGCAATTTTGAGAAAAATTAATTCGATTTAGTTAGAATTTCTCTAATCGTCGACAACTTAGAATGGCTGTCAATAAGCAAATCAAAAAAAAGACAATTCAAGTGCACATAATTCTAACTGATTTTCTGTGAATATGTACAAAAGCCTGATAAAGCTGATGATGATTAGATAGAATTAAGATTGCAAGCCCCACTCAAGTGGAGGGAGTTATGAAATTATCACTACGCATTTATAATGATAGAGTGCGAAAAATGCTTTCGAGTGTTTTGTTACACTTGACGAGTGGCCTATCGAACTCGAACTCGAACTCGAACTCTCGCGTAAGCCCCCATGTTCAAGTGCTCTCCTCCATATGGGGGTCTTATCTGGCAAACAAACAAAAAAGAAAAAGAAGAAAAAACTAGAAATACAAAAAACATTAAAAAAAAAAAACCAAACAAGATGCCACAACAACAACAACAGCAATAACGACAATAGGAATGGTCAATTTGAATAAGGCCCCGTATAATAAATATGAGTATACCATATATGACTATAGCCTTGTGTGCGTTCAGTGCTCAAACTGAGACCACAACCGGTCACAAGACTCAAGGCGCTTACATTGCCAACTGTGAAGTGAAGTTCACGCTCGAAAGCCGGGCTATGTTAATAGAGTTTGAAGTCCGAAAAACTGGGTCTCTATCTGGGTCTGGGTCTGGGTCTCGGTCTAGGGCGATATTTTGGTTATACAGTCGCTTCGTATTGTTTTCATATATATATATATGTGTGTTATATTATTAAAGAGTCAGCAGCCAGCCAAACAACAACAATTGTGCAATGCGCATAAATGAATAGAAATCGAAATCGAAATGTAAATGGAAATCGAAATGCCGATGAACAATATCTTACTGTGTCAATGTCACGGTCACTCAACCAGAAAACGGGTCATTTGTCTATCGTTTACTGTCAAAACTCCAGATGTAAAGCATACAATTTGTTTTGTCCACATTAATCATTACTCTAAAAAAAATTTCCACAGCCGATGGTGGAAAATCAAGTGGAAAACTACAGCACGTGATAAGCCAGCTTCTCTTCACTGATAAGTCAATCATGCGTTTTAGCATGTCTGCTGCTGCTTCTGCTGCTGATTTTCACACTCAATTGGCAATGCAACAAACAAGTCGCTATAAAAATCATTATGATGATGATGATGATCATCATGATGATGTTGATGATGACTCAAGGCACTGCTGGCACTGCTACTTGTGCCATGTGCCTGACAGATAAATGTGTGGCAGAGTCACATTGAGAGGCTGAGCTCCATTCAAAGTCGCACAATGCGCAATTGCAGCTGCAAATGACAACATGCAAATGTCTCACAAGGTTTTCACATGCCAAACACTGATAATGGCCAATACCTTAAGAAAATACGCACTTGATTTATTTGCAGTCAGCTTAAGAAATGTCTTTTTATTTACACTTGATTGATTAAAGTGAAAACTGCTAAATATATTAAGACTAGTTTACAAATCGGACACTAAAATCACAATTCGCTTATGCCTTATTTTAAACGCTTTTAATGAAAACTTGAGCAGCAAGGAAACAAATTCCAAATAGTTTACAAGCCAAAAAAAAAAAATGCACTTTGATTTATGCCATATAACTGAAAATTACAACTAGATTATTTATATAGATTATTATAATCTAGCAGTTTATATTTAATCTGCCATAGTCACTCGCTGATAAGCTAAATCGCTAACTGCTCAGCACTAAAATCGGCTAATAATAGGGCTAAAATGTGCGTGTGTGTGTGTGTTTCACACACACATACAAAGTAGTGCCATTTACAATAACAGCTGCAATGACAATTGCACTTTCGCTTTTGCAAAAAAAAAAAATAAATAAACAAAATAAAGAAAAAAAGCGAAAACTTTGAATGTATTTCACAGATACAAAAATGCGAGGCGTGCGGCGAAAATTCTGCTGCCAAATGAAATGAAACGCAAAAGAAAGAAAGAATTGCCAAATCGGCTGGGGATGAGTGGTGATGACTTCAAAACACCCTGCACCATAAACAATCTAATTAACATAAGCAGCAATCATTTTCTTACCCTAAACAATCCGGCACAATACTTAAAACAAATAAATTTTATGATTTTCAACTCAAATCTTAAATAATTTTTGTCTAGCCATAAAGAATGCGAATAAACATGTACATCCACATATTTAACGTGGTGTTAAAAAGCGAACGCAGTCTGTCTAATTTTTATTTAGGGTACAGCGAAAAACAACAACACACACAAACACACACACACACACACACACAGACACACACTATATCAGGCATGTCATAAACAAAAGCGCACCCAAATACGTCACAGCAATATCAGTGAGCATAACTAAAAGATACAAAATTTATCTGGCACTATATGACAAGAAGTCGTATAAACATTGCCTACACGAAAACAACACATATCTATATAAATATGCA
Organism: Drosophila anomalipes; assembly: GCA_035041615.1. Taxonomy (NCBI): domain Eukaryota; kingdom Metazoa; phylum Arthropoda; class Insecta; order Diptera; family Drosophilidae; genus Drosophila; species Drosophila anomalipes. Next base: position 17,629,293 of record JAWNKZ010000064.1, read on the forward strand.
GACATATACATATATATATGTGTGTATATATTTACAAATATTTTGTGTCATTAAAATTGTGTTTTGAAATTTCCACACAATTGATCAAATATGCAATAAAAATATATATGTACATATATCAACACTATTACTCAACTGCAGGGAAATGACTAACGCTGTATGGTTACTAGAAGCGTTTGGGAATTGCAATAGAGTTTAGTATCTCAATTATTACTATTATCTTAGTGATAATTTACAGATTCACAGGTATAATTATGATTAATGTGTGTACTTTAAATTGTTGTGGAAGTCTTTGCGTACTTTATATCTGTTTGCCTCGCTAATCTCTGCTCAAATATTTGAACTATTTTTATTTTTATTTTGTATTTTTTTTTTGGAAACTACGCAAGCAGCTGTTTATATGCTGATCTGCAACCCAGTTTCTGTCACTCCTCCCCCACTCCTTTGTCCAGTTGTAGTAATGCTAAAAAAAAACCGGTCGCTAATAAGCAACTTATAATCATAAAATGATCATAAGCAAAATTCACACACACAATTACAAAAATTCCATAAGATCATTAATCAAAAAAGTTGCGATAAATGAACTATGTCAATTAAAAGTGTTTTGTGCACTTTAGCTATTTAGCAATAAAATCAAGTCGATCGCTTGGCGAGTCATTGAACTGTGGGTGTGCAGCCACACACACAAACGCACACACACACAAAAGATACAAATGTATCTACGACTGGCAGCGCGCTGTTTTAAGCATCGCCAGCAAGTCAAGCGGCAATAATAATAATAACAACTGAAAAGCTGTTTTAAATTTTTGATTTTCACCAATTCATTTTCGTGTTTGAGGATTTAAAGAATATAAAACTACACAAACTACTTGTAAAACACAAATTATATATATATCGTTAATAAATAATTAATGAATTGGTTTTCTTTCAGGCACTTAATGTGCTCTTAAATTGAATGTTTAATTTCAAATTTAATTGGTATTTAGTTTTTTAATTTCGCTTTAGCCGGAGCTGTCTAGGCAATAATTAACTAAACACAAGTTCCGGCATTCAATTAGAATCCGCACATGCCAGTTACGGGTTGGGCCATCTAGTGGGAGTGGCTGCAGCATAATATCTGTTTAGTCGGGCCCAGGTGGAGTGGACGCGACAACATATAATGCAAGTTTTATGGCAATAATTTATTGTTCAAGGTGCACTGATTACATAAAAACAACTTTCCATTTTTGCACAAGTATTAAATTAAGTTATTTTTAAAGTACTTTTAACTAGCTGTAATAACCAGGCATGAATGTTGTTCAATTTAAAGCATCTGATGAGGCAAGATTGCGACTCATTATCAAGAACTACTCCGAGAAGCTACCACAACAGTTGGTAGAAAAATTCGAATGATTTTTGTTTTTGAAAGCTCTTAAGGAAAACTGCTCCTGCTCCACAAAAGAGCGTACAATCCCACTCTCAAGGATCGATTAGCAAGAAGTCTGATTCATTATTTGACTTCAATAATTGTTGGAATATTTGAGTTATTATTGAATATCTCACTAACGTGAGGAATTTCCCACGATTTAAAGCATTTGTTTAATTATGGTTTGAAGCTTGGCTTAAATAGAGTTAATGGCCAAATGAACATGATTTTGGTCTTGCCAAAGTAACACAAACAAGTTGCAAGTCTAATTCCGTAACGAAAATTAATTAACATTGATATCTATACATATACATGTATGTGATTTTAAATTTATTGTTATCTTGGAAAAAAAATTGCATATATATGCCACACAGAATTTGAAACCAGGCATTATAATTATAAACACTCGTTGCTGTGCTGCTGGTCTCATTTATTGTCGAATATCGAATTTATATAGTCGAGTTGATATTTCGAGCACGTACATCGAATATTATAGTTATTATATGCGTTATGTGTGTGCAGAGAGTGAGTGTAATAAAGTGGTATTAATAAAAGTGGCAGACACAAAAACTGAGATAGAAATCCGCATTAGAATCAAAATTCAAGCGCATGACAGCCAGAAGCTGGCGATGACGATGACGTGCTCGTTAACAGCAAAGCGGAAGGCGTAACCAACCACAACAGAGAAAGAGGGGCAACAGCTCAAGGAACTAGCCAGAGGCAAAGACTGAGACTCGGACAGAGAGAGAGAGAGAGAGAGAGAGAGAGAGAGAGAGAGCGAGAGCGAGAGAATGAGACGAGTGCGGGACAACATTCTATTTGTTTTGCTGTGGCAATAAAATGACATAATCCGTAAACCGTGTGACACTTGAGACGAGCCGATTTTGTGCATGTGTGTGTGTGTGTGTGTGTGCACACAAGAATGCTGACCAAGACAAGGCGAGATTTCTATAATGTAATGTATAAAATATAGCTGTGTATTTGTAGTTGTAGTTTAATTGTCTGCACAATTAAAGGCGTAACTTATGCTTGTCAATAGCAACAAGTGTGGTATGTAAAATACATACATAAATAAATGAAAAATGAATTAAAATTAAAAGTATAAACGTTTTTACTCAGGCGGAAGTGAGCGCCTTTTGTTTGCGAAACCAGTTCGCGGCTATTTTGCTACTTTCATATCTATGTATCTGTGTATGTGTGTATGTGTGTATCTGTGTGTGTGCTTAATCAAACTCAATCAATCGTCAAGCTATTTGTTCCGCAAAAAAATCAACAATATTGCTTACAAGTGTGACAACGGCAACAACAACATTAACTAAAACAACAAACGCCGACCGCAAGACGGAACCAAATTGAGAAGAAAAAAAAGTACCGAAAACAAAAACAATTCAATGATTGGCAAACCCCTCCTAGAACGGTTAATAACACTACCTACATATATTACTTATGCCCACGAGCTCCGCTGCGGGCGAGCAATTGATTTAATATGCAAAACGGAAATGTTTCCTATAAAACATAATGACAGCTCCATTCAGCAATAAAGCTCAGGATGAGATTTTGAGATATGAAAGCGTAGTTAGAATTGTGAAGGGGAACATTCAACTGTTATTCTTAAATATTTTGCAATATATTTGTACTTTTAGTTGCTTCCTATTCTAAAATTAACAAATATGTAAAATTTCAGAAATTGCTTGACATAACGTCAGTTATATAAGTGTTGAGATTTAAGATTTATAAAGTGATTGGAAAATTGAAAAAAATATACCATAAAATATGCCGCTTCAATAAATATCCTATTTATAGTTTCATTTGCAATAGCAAAAAGTTTTCCGCTTAAATTCACAGCTTAAAGACGATTACAAATATAAATTGGCCCACACACAATTTGTACCAATTTGTTGTCAATTTTAAAATGCGCATTTCAATTAACACAATTTTGTCTAAGCCAAAAAAATATGAAATAAAAGTATTATATTTAGAATTACATGTTTCACAAATAATTTAATATCAGCATTTTATAGTCTTGCTGGGAATTATTTACTTATACATATTGTATAAGAATGAATGAGCTAAATTAAGGGCATTATCGAACTGGAAGCAGGATATGTCTTCGCATATGTGTACAGTCATGTTTATAATAGAAGAGTGCTCATTAAATTATTGACATTGTCAATAAATCACACACAGGCAGAGAATAACAAAAAATCGCAACTCAAAAGTGCTCTTTGTACAGATACAAAGCCATAAGATACTCTTGGAACTTAAGGAGCATATGAAGTGCCTTTGTTGAGCGACGATTGATTTTTATTTATATAATTATTTTTTTTTCGCATATGTATGAACTGTATTTATTTGTGTAATTATGACAATTTTTTGACGCCACGTTAAATAAACAAATAACACAACAAAACTCACAATAAGCCTCTTTGTCTGCGACAAGAGCAGCAAATAAATTTAAAAAAAAGCTCATAAATAATTAAGTAAAAACTAGGAGATACCTTCAAAACAGCTGTTAAACATATATTGATTAAAACACAGCTTGCAGTTATGTTAATTGTAAAAAGCCAATTATGCAAGTTGAAGTAGATTGTTCAATATCAAAATACTGTTTGGTTAATAAATTGTGTGATTCTTAACCGATCTTGTTAAAATAGCTAAAGTTGATCAAGATTTTAAAATCCATCCGTTGTCTTTGCCTAAGTCCAGGGCACATGTTTATAATAGTTGGCGAGAAAGAGTCATCTCTTGATGCTGATCAAGAATGTATATGCTTTGGCGATGATTTCTTCTGCCTGTTACATACTTTTGCACAACTTTATTGTACCCTTTTAGCCATTTTGAATGGGTTGAGGGTATAAAAATGACAATAGCCTGTCAGCTGACTTGTTTCCTGCCCTGTTAAAAGCCTCCTTTCGAAAGCTATTTTGCATAAAAACAACTTTTTGGCAGAGCGGCGATAATTGCATAAAATGCAATTGCATTTCAGAGCGTTTTGCTTCCTCATTGGGCATGGAAATGAATTTAAGCGCGACTGTCAGATGCAATCAATAATAAAAAGATGCAAAAGTATCTACGCATTTCTTAAATTTAATATTTTTTGCATTTCCGCGTTCGGCTTGCGTAATTATTAACGCACCTCATTTAAATTTTATAGTTGCTTGATTTGCATCTAGTATGCACTTAATATAAAATGCCTTTTGCCGCACCTGGCATATTACAATTTTCGTACAAAAATCAATTTATTTACAAATTGCATTATCTCGGATAGACTACGGCGCTGGGGCGTTTAATTAAAATTATATATATAAATAATAGTATCGAAGACTTCGTTTGAATGCAAAAGGGAAATCAAAGCAAAAGCATAAGCTATTTTTGACAAATATCTTATCAACTGACAGAAAAAAAGCAGACTAACAAATTGACAGCCAGATAGCAAAGTCACTAAATAATATTAATTATAATATTAACTCTTCTCCCCATTAATATGTAAATATTTTAAACGAAAAATAAGCCTTTTTTTTAAATGCCTGATCGATGGTCTGCATAAGAATGTTTTAGTAAGAAGCGCAAAAGCTGTTTGTTTTTTTGTTTGTCTATTTTTAAAGCGTCAACATTTTTGAAAAACATTGGCTATTTATAAAGAATATTAACATAACGGAGCTTATAGCGCGCAGTCTTTTTGGTGCTATATCGAGTAGTCTACAAGTGCAAAGAGAGAAACAAAGAGAAGAAAGCGAGAAAAAAAACAGCCGCCAGACAGTCTACAAAATTCGGAAACTAAGCGGGTCGTTTCGCACATTTGCATAAATATAATTGAAGAAAACGAATCACAGTTAGAAATTGAAACTTTGTTTTTGGCCATAGCACTCATAAACAGTGATCGCTTAAATAAGAAATTCTTCACTACACTATTTATATGAATGATCTATACAATTTATGTATACCATTTTATTAATATTTTTTGTAGAATACTTGTACGCTTTCTTAAGTGATCACTGTACAAACTCCAAAAAGGAGAAGGTTAGAAAGCAACGGTATTTAATAATATCATATGTATGCAGCCGCTTCAAGCCTATTTTCATATGTATGTGTGTAAGTTCATTACTTTGAAATACCGTTGTCATTTGTTTCTCTACAAAAATGGCATCGCAGGGCCAGAAACGTAGTGTAGACAGTAAAGCTTGCGTGCTCAACTTTTTGCTGTTGTTGTTATTGTAGCTGGGGTTGTTTTGTTTTATTGTGCTGATGACCTTAAATTAGGCGTAGGTCTTCTTTTTTTTTTTTTTGCTGTTGGCCACGTTTGGTTTGCTTGGTTTTTTTTATTGTTTCTTTTTTTTCGGTCAGCTGTTTTGTGCGATTCGGCCTCAAGTTGTAATAAATAACAAAAAAAAATCTTACACTCGTAAGAAATAACAACAACAACAACAACAACAAAAACGCTCCAAAATTGCCTTGACCTGCAGGCGAAAAAGCCGAGAATAATGGCAAATAATTTTGTTGGTTAGCTTGGCTTGGATTAGCCGCCACATAGCGCCTAATGTGAATACATATAAAAGTGAATGTAATGCAGACAAAAAACAAAAAGGAAAATGAGAGAACAATAACAATTTCAGTTGTAGAGTTTTTTTTTGGGTCGTTGGACTAAGAAAAATAAACCGTTTGAGTGACACAACTAAAAGGAAATCGAAACAGCAGCTTAAGACTAACATTAAACGAAATTAAATCAAAGACACCGAGTGACTGAGAGAGAGAGACAGAGAGAGAGAGAGAGAGGAAGACAGCCAATGCTAGCTGCCTTTCTCTGCTGTCTATTTCTTTTTTCTTACATCACACACACACACCTGATTTATATAGCTCTCGATGATCCCTTCGCTGGCTTCGCTTGGTGGTTTGCCTTGTGAGCTCGTGCTCTTAACTGCACTCGGATTTTCGTTTCCTTTGTTAAATCTTATCTTCTTTTTCTTACTTTTTTTTGGTTGCAATTAAATTCGTTTGGTTGTTTTAGTCACATTTCTAACTGGTATTCATTTCACTTTTTTCTCTTTTTTTTATTTGTAACACTCTCGTTAAAACATTTAAAATACACAAAGACGCACGCGTCTAAATTATTATAATTATCGTAGGTTTTATTTGTTAATGCGTTTCCAGTTGCTCTTTGGCACCGAGCAAAGAGTTTGAAAATTATGCACTCTGTAATTATTTTTACAAATTATAATTGATTAATTTTACAAAACACACACACACACACCCAAAATAACAGTTGATCAAATTATATGCAAATCGAATTTAAAGAAAATGCTTGCTGTAAGTTTTCTTTGTTAGTTTGATTTTTCCAAAGCGTGGACAAAAATTCATTTACGTATATATTTTCAATCAAAAGAAACATTAACCACAAAATGAGCACAGACAAAATCAGACAGACAACAACAACAAATACAGCAAAATTGTCATTATTATTGCTTCTTGTGGCTGCAACAAATTGAAAACCACACTCTCTTTAACACACACACACACACACTCACACACACACACACACACGCACACTCGCGACAGGCATACATATAATTAAATAATTTAGTAAAACATGGGCATGATGTGTTGTGTTTGCGAGGGGGTTGTAGTATTTATTTATATATTTATATTTGTTTGCTTATTGTTTGAAACAATTTACAATATTTATTCGTGGATGTCACTGCACATTCAAACCGGTATTTTTACTTATTTTTATGTTTAATTTAGCACGTACGGTATTTTGTATTTTATTATTTTTCTTTACTTCTTTCTAAGTTCGCGCGCGCGCTTTTTTTTTTGTAACTTTTCAGCTAGCGATGAGCGATGAGCGATGAGCTTACAAAATACAAAATAAGAGTTTGCTGACACTTTTCTGTTTCGCTTTCGCGCGCTTCGGAGCGATTTGCTTGCGTTCGTTGCAAATGAAAAACTTAAACTGATCGACAAATTTCTACCGTAAACCGAACCGTGCATGCAGTGTCTCAGAAAGCAGCGACAAACCTCAGGGAAACAAATTAAATGAAACAACAAAAACAATAACAAAAACAAAAATAACCGAACGCCAACGAATACGAATACGATCTTTGACTGACGCTTACGTCGCTGCTGGCGTTGCTGTTGCCGTCGCTGTCGACGCTCTTGTGTAAATTATGCCATTTATTGCCGTCGCACAGTGGCCACTCACAAACATGGCTGCACTGCAGCACTGTAGAAAAATCACTCATATTCTCGATTCAATTTTTAAACGTCAAACGAAATATTAATTATGTGCATTAAATTGTAGTTTATTTTATTTCAATTTAAATCTTATTGCGTTTAATATGACAACTATATTTCTGCTTTTAGTACTGATCGCCCATAAATATGTGTTCCACTGTGCGCAGTCTTTTTTTGTTTATAGGGCAGCGTTCATTGTGCTGCTCTCGCTCTCACGCTCTCTCACACTCTTCCTCTCTCGCTCTTTCTCTCCCGCTCTTTCTCACTAGCTCTCTCTCTCTCTCTCTCTCTCTCTCGCTGCGCTCTGGCTCTCTGGGCGCGTCGCCATGTGCTTCAATAAACATAAACTTGTTTTTGTTGGCAGGTTTAAGCGTAGCTCACAGATTGCTTATACACTTCTTTTTTGTTTTTGGCTATTTTTTTTTGTATGCTATTTTTTTAATGCTTCTCAAAATAAATGTAATAATTATTAATAGTTGAGTTGCGTGCCTTAATGTTCTTTTTTACTGCTTGAGCTTACAAATAATAAAACAATACTGCTGATCGGCCAAAAGTTGCAGCATGCTGCTAAACAAATAAAATGTTGCTGTCCACAAGCAAATGTTGCCAAGACATGTTGCTGACATTCAGCGGTATTGCTGACACCTTAGCCTTTTTTTAGTCGCTACTAATGCACATGTGCACTGAAACTAGTTTCAAATCGGGACTGCGTTCAGAATTCAATTTAATGCAACCAGCTGCAATTATTTGTATTTATATATTTATTTTATTTTTTATTTTTGGAGGCTAATCGCTGACTTTGTAATTTTATTAAAATTACTCATACGCACAGTGAGCCGGTCAAATTAAACGTTTAAAACGAAACCAAATCACTTCCTGCCTTAACTTAATATAGGTCATTATGGCGAGGGTGAAAGTGAACTGCCCTCCCCCTCCCACTTTTGCCAGCAGCGTACAAGGTTTTGGGTAGATAATAATTATGATAATCGAATTGTTCAACCTTCAACCTTTAACTGAGAATTTCCTTTAATTTAAGCCGCTGAAAGTCATGACTTGACTTGACTGGCAAATTATGCAAGAGGTTTACCTCATTTTCAACCTTCTCACACAATTTTTTGTTATTATTATTATTATTATTTTGTTTTTTCTTTTTTGTAATCATCAAATCTGCATTATCATTGTACACATTGTCTTTCATTCTGTCTGCGTTTATTTTGAATTCGAAGCCTTCAACACAATTCGAATTGAAACTGAAATGCATTTCGACGTGTGGAATGTGTAAATTATTTGTTATGTATAATTCTCGTGGAGATTTACTTCTTTGACGTCAAACACAATAATTGTTGTTGATTTAACTTTATTTAAATGCTAATTAGCTGCGAGTCTAAAAATGTTTTAAAACCACTCAAAAAGTCGACACTTTAATTGATTAAATTGCTTTGATTGACCAGAATAAAGCCAGCAATCGTTTAAAAATCTATCTATGCTTATAAGAAATTTGTGGTTCCTTGTCATAAACACAATATACACAACAATAAATATATAAAGATGTATATATATATATATATATATATATATATGAATGTGTATATATCTCTGTTATTTATGTTTTTTGTACCCTGAATCCAATAAAAAATTGGCAAAAAGGGTATAATGAAGTTGTGCAAAATTATGGAGAAGGAAGCCTCTCCGATCACATGAAGTATATATATCTAGATCTAGTCATGTGTGTAGGAGACATTCTCAGAGACTCTAAGACTTCAAATTTAGAGTATAAGTTCTCGTACAACATAATCAGAGCAGATGTATTACGGGTTATCGATAACAAATTGATATCCGATAGCAATAAAATACACATTTTCAGGCTATAGTCGTTCAATTTAGTATTAATAAATCTATCGATCTATTGATCAACTGTACTTCTTGCATAATTTGATTTATGTTATCGCAGATCGATATGTTATCGATACATTTCAATATGCAAAACTATGAGTTATGTTTTAATTGATTCAATATATTTAACAGCTGGTTGCTGGGTATCTCCTAGTCGAGCACTATCCACGACTGATTTTTTACTTCTTGTGAATTTTGTTTTTGCTTAAAAAGTTTATTTATATTTGCAATATTTGTATGCCAAATGTGCGCAAGTGTTCGCCATATTTCTCTTGTATTTGCATTTATTTATATTTTTATTTGCTCTTCAATTGCAGTTTTTGCCACTGTAAATAAAAATTGCTTACAAAATGTAAAACAAAAATATTAAATACATATGTACATAATATTTATTGTTAATGAAGTCAAGGAAATAAGTTGAGTTAAGCAAGCGAAACAACACTGAATATTATATACCCTCGAACTGCTCACATCGAAATTTCATTATGAATATAGTAGACAAAAATATTATCAAAATATTACTCAGCAGGCCTTTAAAATGTTATAAATTAAGCCAAAGAAATGAGTTGGCGCTAAGTAAATAAAACACATAATAATGAACACTGACAATAATTTTTTTATCAATTCTATTTATTTCAGATATCATTTTGTAGTACACCCTGCGGACGCATACAAATGTAATAAATCCAACCCAAAAAAATAACATAAATCATAAGCCAAAGAATTTGCCTTTAATTCCTATGTTAACTGTTTATTTTAATTAAGCAGCTTACCTATTAAATAGTTAAATTAATAAAAATGTCTAAGCTTGCCTTCACAAAATGTACTCACAAAATACTTAAGCTGCTTAATTAAAATAAAGCATAAAGCATAATAAAAGCCAGAAATTTTTACCTTTAACTCTTGCAATAAATACTCGCGAAATAGTTAAGCTGCTTAATTAAGATACCAAAATAAAGATTTTTATTTAATTATTTCGATTTTTGTTTTTGTTTTTCTTTTTCTCTGCTGTCAAACAGCTGATGCAATTCCCAAAGTCCTTTTGCTTAAGCTTACAGTTTAACTGCTAAAAATGCAAAGCTGAAAACTTTATTTGCTCTTTGTGTTTGTTGTTGTTGCTGTTGTTGTCGTTGTTGCCATATTTGTCTGTCATATAACGGAAGGTGTGCGAATTTTTGCAGCAAGTTTCGACAACTTGTTTGTTGTTGCAGCTAACTATAAATAGCAAAAGACAACGACAACAACAACAGCAACAACAACAACAACAACAACAGCATCAGCAACAGCAACAAAGACAACAAAGTTGACAACGTTGATTGCAAGTTGTTTGAGTTTTGCTTTTATGCTGGTCTGGTCCAATAATGAAAAGAAAAAAACCGGCTTGACAGGAAAACACTATTTTCGTTTAAATAAGGAAAAAATGCATAACAATTTTTTATTTATTTATTTTTTTTATTTTTATTTTTTCGCAAACTCGACTGCGACGCGACGCTGCTGCTGGCGTTGACTGCGCTGCCAGCGAAGCCAGCTGTCCTTAGGCACAAAGAAACACCTTTACGGGTATAATTTACATTTATACGGCAAAGAATTGCATAAAATACTTTCCTATATTGAATATATACAACAGTTTTTGTTCGGTATTTGAAATCGAATATAATGAAAAAGAAAGTTTTTAAGTCTTGAAAAGTGTTCTTTAAATTATTTTATACATTTAGGTAATTAAAAGGAAATCCTATCAAATATTTTGAAATATATAATTATCAATTTTCCACTTTTGACTAGGTTTTTAGGGAACTAGGGAATTTTTTTAAATTTTGTAAATTAATGCAGTTAAATAGTTGCGAATTAAAATACTTTTTACTTATTTATTTGATAGGGTATTTAAAGGCCAATTCGTAGAGAAAGAACTGTATTTTGGCTTTGCTGGATATGCAGCTGTTTTATTGTTCGACTTTATCCATAAGATTTTCAACTTGTTTGGACCTTGTTGTGCACCTTATTTGGCCAGCTGACAAATTGACAGCCAATGCTCCCAAATAACCATAATGAGGTTATTTTCCATCTCTACTAACACACACACACACACACACACACACACACACACACAGACAGACATAATTTATATGTGCTTGAGCTGATTTCAACTGCAAATTAAATGCATTTGCACATAAATTGCATTTATAATTTTAAAAACAATTTTCAACAATTTTTCTTTGTTGAAATTACGCATTTTATGTTCTATTTGTGTGTTCTTTGAAATATAAACATGTTTCCCCATAGAATACAAACAATACATTTTCTGAATTAAATACAAAAAATGTTTTTTTTTTTCTTTGTAAATGCCACTAAAAGCGACATTTTATTGGCAGTTGGGGGTCAACAAAACATTTGTCACGACTCACCAAAACAATTATATTCTATGGTTAACCACAAATTCCATCAATTTCAATATCAGTCAACGCTTTTAAATCAATGTTTAAAAATTTTCATCGTGATTTTTACACACGCGACTTTATCATAAATTTTCTTTATTTACTGGGCAAACAAGCAAAGACTGTTTTTTTTTTTTGTTTATTTATTTACTTTTTTTTTTTATCAACCTTTCAACATAGTGCGCATTTAGTTAACAATTTGCCTATTTTCTTTGTTGTATGTTGTATTGAGGTCAATGTCAGTTAAACAGTAATTCTTTTTGATATTGAAGAAAAAAAATGGTAAAAACCCCAACTTATTATTTATTTAAGTTAACATCATATTTTATTTTGGCGCCAAGATGGTAGATGACAGTTGGGCCACATCAATTATGGGTAGATTTGTGCAAACATGCAATCGAATTATTATTATTAATTATATTGGCCCATCATTGTATCACAAGACTTAAAAGATATGCGGGCATTTTTAAAGCTTAAGCAATGCTCGAAGTTATAGAAAGCCACTCAATTATAATGCCGATATTTGTACACGATTTCACACTTTTGCTATCTGATTTGCGATGAGTTGATCAATTAAATTCTAGCAACGAGTAACGTCTGCAAAATATAATTGATTTTAAAATTGATGTGCACCATTTAATTATTCAAATCTCTCAACACTCATCGCAGCTACTTTCTAATTTCCCAAAACGCTGAACTGCAGCTTAAGATAATCAAGATCGAGACTGGTTGTTGTTTGGGAATTTTTCCATTTGCCTGCATTTGTTTCGCGCAGCGATTACCAAAAACATTCCATTGTGTGTGTAATGAATGCATACGTGACAAGTGGGCGCAATACCAACAACAAAGAATATATAGCAAATATCACAACAATTTCCACCCGCTTTGAATTGCAGCCTGCTAAGCCAAATAGCATGCACAAAGCGTGCCTCAAACTAGTAAGAATGCTTTGGCTGAGTCGGCTGACTACACTCGGAAAAATAGTTTCCCTAAAATATCGAAAATTAAATGAAATGAATTAAATGAAATGAATTAAATGAAATTAAATTAAATTTATTAAAAATAAATGATTTAGTGTGTTTCTTTTAAAACAGCATTTTCATTTCTTAGCTTAACTTTATTTAGGAAAAATATACATTTCTGAGTGTGTTTTTTTCATGTGTGCAGAGGAACTTTAACACTTTTTTGGGATGGTGAGTTTAAGAAAGATGAATTTAAAAAAAAGCTTTGCTTTCTAATTTTTTGATAAGAAATCTCAAAAATATTAAATATATCTGAAACCATAAATTTTCTAATTCACAAAGAGTTTTATAAATAATTCTGGAAATTGCTATTATATTTTTTTATATAAAGTTCAATAGAATTTTTATGAAACATTGTTTGTTGTCATAATTTTAATTAGTATTCAGCACTTTTATTATGAACTTTATAAGCATTTTATAAAATTATTTATGAAATCTGTTCATAATAATGAGTATGTTAATATCAGTAAGCAGTATTCTATAGCATAACACTCAATTTAAATATGCATTACAGGGTATGATGATCTCATTAATTACATTGTCTGTTATTTAATGATATTTGACACAAACACACAGAAGGTATTTGTTGACTTGTTTGTTGACACAACACCAACAACACAGCTGAAGGAAATTTATTTATGATATTTTCCAGAGAATTTGGAAAATTTTCGTATCGCTCTATTTGCCAATGTGCTATATACATATACATATATATATATATATATATATATTTGTTTTAATTCAGTTCAGCGACTCTTATCGGCGGCATATTTGGCTGCGCCTTGAAGAAATGAGTAAATAATATTCAGAGTAAATATCAGGTAACTGTGATAAGCATATGAATATATAATTAATTAGATAAGGGCCAACCAAAAGAGCCGAATATGCGACTACTAGCTGAAAGTTTAAATATAATTAATATATAGATGTATACATATACATATATAAATATCTTTCTTTTTCCGGATGTAAATTTTAAATAAAAAGCATTGATTAACTCACTGAAAGGCTAAAATAAATATATATTGAAATTATATAAATACCTTTATTTTTTCCAGACAGAAAGATTACAGTTGAAACACTGATTAACCTACTGAAAGGCTATAGAGCATTGTGCGAATAACAATGACAACTAAAAATCTTGAAAGGATAAATTGGCGACAACAACTAAGGTGACACCAGCAATCAGCAGCTGAGGTCAGCTGTCAATATTTGATTATATCAATACGCTGGCCACGCCTCCGTATCGAATAGAATTGAGCTGTTGAACATATTAGATACCATATAAGTATAGAGATGGCATCGGTGACAGTTCCCCGGTGTGGTTGTCAACTGTTTGTCATATCCCTGTTAATATATCGAACGCTAAATTTGTTGAGCACTTTTCCAATCTCATTTCGTTTCGAAAGTAATCAATTTGTAAAACAAATCAAGTCGATTGTTGATTACTGATTGTTGCTCGCAAGGACAACAACAATAATAACAACAACAACAACAACAACAGGCTAATAGTCAATACATATTTATTGATATTTGTTATTGCTTTTTGTGTGTGTGCGCACATGTTTAATATGTTCTAATAAACAATAATGATAGGTAATTATATTGACATAGTACTAGTATTTATATAGTATTATTGAAATGAATGTCAAGTCTTGACATTGAAATTACAGCTTCAAGGGTCAACACGTTGACAATGTAGAAAAATCGGTAGAAATTGGGATATTATCTATGCATTATAAATATCGGCAGTTTAACTGAACTCAATCCAACTGAGATGAGATTCGATTGAAATGTTTCATTTCATTTAGTAAAATAAACAAAGAAAGCCAAGTGATAAACCACAATTAAGTCAATGGACTTCAGCGCTAAATGAGTAATCGATATACCCCATTTTGAATGGCTTCTGGGTATACAAATATTAAGAGAGAAATACTTTTGACCTTCTTCGGTAAAACTGTACAGATCATGCACAAAAACGACGACAACAAACAATCATTTTTGTGAGTCATTTTAAAAATGTATTTAGACAACTTGGCTAAGTGCATTTTGTTGCCACATCGTCTAAATAATATACATCTATTTACACAACGATAGATACACAAATATGCTTGCATATTTAATGCTGCTGCTTAGATAACAAATACATATATATATCTATATATATATATATATATGTCTTTCTTTTGTCTGATTTTGTTTGTGTGCTTATGAAACTGTCACCGTGTACAACGACGATGACATTGTGTCCAAACAGCTAACAGACAAAACGAGAACAGACTAGTCTAAATCGTAGATGGATGTGCCACTAAATTAAGAAATTGAGACATTGTAAGCATTGTTAAATATGAAAATCAAATAACTTTAGTAATTGCAATAAATTAAAGATTCACACAACGTAGGACATCCATAAATTAGCCATTAAAAAATATAAAAAAAAAAAAAAAAAACAAAACAGGAAAACAATCACAATCAAATGTTTGGCTACGCTGATTAGCAACGCTTATGAGTGTTATTAAAATGCCACAAGCAGCACGTTATGGCTAACAAACAAACAGTAGTCGCAGTCACTCGGCCAATAAAATCAATTGATTTGTTAACTGAAATCACCGTCGAGCCAAATGACATTATCTTTCAGCAAACAAACGCATTGAACAAATCTCAATCTTCAATAATGGAAAACTTCTTTTGCGAGCTTTAAATAGTTGGAAAAACTCTCATAATTAAATCGAAATCAATAAATATATATGTATAATATATATAAATATATACCAAAAATTTATAAGCTTCAGATAAATTCAAGTACAAAAATTCCAATGCAGTTGATTAATATATAAACAAAAAAGAGTTGAAGAAAAATTGATTAATCTTTAATTTAAATTTTAAATATCTGAAAATCATTCGCTAGTTTTTTTTTAAATTATTTATAATACAATATCCCGTTATAAAAAGAGGTCAGTAAACAAAAAGCAATCTAGCATGTAAATATAATATAATAAAATAAAATGTTAACAGACATGATCTTGAAAGAAGTTTGTTTTTCTTCCCTCTCAATTGAAGATTCACAATTCTAGATTGGAGTTTGCAAAATTGTTGTTGGAATGCATTTTGCTTATTGTTTATATTTGTATATTTTTTATTTGCTTTGAGCACAAGTGTCGCTGATTTGCATACACAATGAAGGCACTTAATTGTTGCAATTACTGCATACTCATAAATTCTATATGGCATTTTTTCAATGTCTTGTTCAATTCATTTTATAGCTGATATGCAAAAGTGCATATGCATTTGTTTTATAGATATTTTGTATGCTTTGCAGCTGGAAAACATATTCAGAAACGACCACATTCGCATTCACATTCACAGAACACACTAATCACAATTTGTGAGCTGTTGCAACATCTGTAACGGACATGCTACAATTGTGTTGCATTTTATCCAGACCGCAACACGAGCAAATGGCAAACAACATTGGCCACAACCATTGACAACAACAACAACAACAACAAAAGCCACGCCCAACACCCAACTTTCAGTTTCCACTCAACTGAATCCACATCTGCACAGTGGTACTAATGCCTAGAGAATTGTGTAAAAGTACTTAACTCTCTATGGAGAAAAGACAAATGATTTATCTCCTGATATATTATTATTTATCATTATTATGATTCATACTTGGGATAGATATTTAATGGCCTTTCAAAATAAATAATTTATAATAATAATTAATATTGACAAAAGTTTAATAAGTAAGAAATGTAAAACTTTTTATAGATAAAAAAAATAAAAACGGTCTGCGCAAAAGTGAAGGAAATCCTGATAAATTATTACTTATATTTTTAGTATTCATATTTCAGTAAATGTTAACAATAATATTGATTATTATACAATTATTCAATTATAGCAAAGCTTATTACAACTGATTTTTTTTTTTCCATATTCAACTTTAAATATTTACAGTTGCTATAATTAAAACAATTTTTCATTTTCCTATAAAGCATTGCATTACAGCTTTTGACCTTAATTTTATAATTATATACTGATTGACGTGATTAATCAAAACCACTGTGCACCAGGCAATCGATGAAAATTATGGCCAAAAACAATGCCAGGAACAGAATCGGCAACAAACGAGAAACGTGTTGTTGCAATTAGTAATACCCTGTGCACATCAATTAGCTGAGAACGGGTATATTGAATTTGTGCAGACGGTTGAATGAATGTCGATTTAATGGATTTCAATTTGGCTTGAAACCGAGTTGAAAGATCTAGAAACATATAAGTTACCAAAGCGAATTTCAAGCAAAAAAAAACTATAATTTTCCTTTGCATAAGAAGTAATTTAAGATTTTAAATAAACTTAAAAATATTATTTGATTTTTTGAAATGAAATGAATGAAAATGGCATAATATTATTTTATTATTATTTTATTTTATTTTAATTTAAAAAAGCCAAACTCCTATTTAAATTATTTTTTATCACAAACTAAATTCGAAATAAATGGAATATAATCTTAAAGAAACTCTAAATTAAATTTTGAATATTTGCAAGTATGAAATCATTTAATTTATGATTCTTTATATTAAAAAAACTTTAAATGTTCAACAGTAAATCATTTGTACATATTTCCAAAGAATCATTAGATTTAGAAAATTGAATATTTAATTGATTGTTTCTTTTTTTTATCACATAATTGAATACAGGGTATTCTGTTAGTCCAACACTCTCAGTTAGAACCCTACACAAAATTGCTGTTTTTGACTTTGTTCATGCTGACGTTGACAGGCTGCAACAGAGCTCATCACAGCTGCAAGTGAAAGTCAAACATGAAACGCACACACAACACACACACACAACACACACACACACACAACACACACATACACACAACACATACACACAACCTAGCAGATACTGAGAGGGGGGATATAGAGAGGACGAGAGTCAGTCAGACAGATAGTCAGGCAGGCAGGCAGGCAGGCAGTGAGGCAGTTTCACTGGGGCAACGCTGATGATGGGGATTATGTGTGCATCGTTTCCAAGGTCAACAGCTATTTACAGCCCCTGTCTGTCGGTGTGTCTATATATATATATATATATATATATATATTAATGCGCAACAAACGCGAGACTATGCAAAATGGCCCAAAGGATTGCTTAAGCGACCACAAATTTGATTGTTTAGTATCATCATAATCATTTTGATCATCCCACAGAGGCGCCCTCAATTCCAGACGTGCCTGGCATGGCTATTGCCTCATCTCAAAATTATCAACTCCATAAATATATTAACACATTCGCACCCAACCATCTTTGGAGGGGCCTGTCTATATTGGTTTTTCGGCTATTACCTTCATTTTGCTTAACGTGATTTTTATGGTTTTGTTTTCAATTAACAATTTGACAAATTCATTGTGTGCGTGTGCAAATAATCTTTAAATTATTATTTTCCCAGTGTTAAATATCTAATTGAGAGCCTCAAAAGTAGAAGTTGAAGAACACTTTCAGTCACATTAAATGTAATTCTTATCCAGAAAGAATTTCGAATCTTTGGTGTCGTATCTAATACTATATTTTCAAGTGGAAAATGCAACAAAATATTTATTCTATTTGTATTATTAACATATTATATTCAAGAGAAACAGGCTGTGTATTATGTTACTAAATAAAAATACACAATGCAGAATAAACAACTTTCCACTGTTATCTTCACATTTTGTTGATGTAAACAACAATTACTGATTATTTTTGTTACTCCACTTATCTCTTCTTCTCTCTTTTTTTAGCTATATGCACATTTTTCAAGCCAAAAATACATATTATATGCAAATTTTTCAAATTTCAAGATCAATTATCAATATTTTGGAAACACTTTTATTAAAAATTCAACCTACACAAATGGAGTCCATTTAAAAATATGTACTTATATAATTTTAAAAAAATGTGGATAAACAGGTTGAAAGGCTTTGGCATCAAGTTGAATTCCAGCGATAAGTGAAGCGAGGCAGTCAAGCAGCCCAAAAAGGAGAAGAGCCACAACAAAACATAAGAAAACAAAAACGTCAACGATCAAGGCCAAAAGGGTTTCAAGGTTATTAATTACCAGGAAGCAACCAACAACAGATGCAACCACAATATTTTTTATTCACCAAGTCCTGATACATATATATATATATATATATATATATATAAAACCAGTTTATTCATTTTATTTTTTTGTTTTTTTTTGATTTTTTTGATGAGCAAGTTTATAAAAGGCAGCTTCAATTTTGCTGGCAGTTGCATTTTTAACTCGTTCTCGAGGTTACACCAATTATACACCGATAACAATTACCAGCAACATTTACAGGGTGTTCAAACAACTCTACAAATTTCACAATCAAAATCAAAGATAACTAAAAACTGCACTCAATGCGCATGTTTCAAATCAAATATGAAGTGAAAGTCATTTGACACATGACTTTAGAGCGATCGAGAAATGTCTGGTAGAAAATAGCTTACATTTATTGCATAATTTTATATGCAAATTAATTAACCACATTTTTTCCACAGCCTGCACCAAACAGTGTTTGAATTTACTAATAAAATGTGTCATAAAAATTGATAAAATAGCAAAGCAAATATGCAATTACGGAGCAGAGCAGAGTGAAAGAGCCTTCATTTCAGTTTTTCGATACTGACTCCGATGTTGCTCTGTGAAAACACTATAAGGAAAAGCTATAGCATTTTCAATAATTGCCCTTAAGTATATAAAAGAGTATCTGCTGAGTACAGCTTAATAGTGCTGTCTCGTCTAACTTATTTTATATTCTATATTATATATATATTCGACACTTTATTCAATCTGCAAAACATGCATTTATGCATTTTATAAGGAAGTGAATTTGCCAGAAACAGCTTAAAGTTAACCATAAAATTTGTATTGTATAAAAATTGCGTAAGTAGTCAGCTGAATGTTGATTATCGCACCATTTATTTAACGTTAATGGTAGATCGCAAAATGGCCATAAAAATATATAATACCTGTTTCCTGATTACGAAATTGAAGTCAGTTTCGTGCCGATTTATATGTGGGTAGGCTTGGCGCCAGAAAGACGCAGGATGTGCGAAATTAAAATGTCAAATTGAATTGATTTATGGGCAGTGATTCATTTGTCTATTGCCATTTATTTCGAGTTGATTCCTCTGTTTCGCTCCGTCAGCGATTTGTGCTTCCTATTCCCCAATACCTAATCCCTCTTCCCGTTCCCGTTCCCGTTCTCGATTTCGATTCCGATTCGTCTTCTCTCACGCTTAATGCGCAACTGTCCAATGTCAATCACCAGCTGTCATCGAAAGGGACACAACCGTGCCCAAATAGCATATTTTACGTGAATAATTTATTTGTACTTTTTTTGTAAGAAATAAATTTATTTGGGTTGAATTTGACTTTTTTTTTTAGAAATATTTATCAGTATATCCATAACCATATATCTGAATATAATCAAGAAGTTGAAGCTTTAGACCAGTGGTAAGCAATTGATATTGCTCAATTTTTTCTTGAATCTTAAATCCATAATTAAAACATTTTAATTGCTTTCACAATTTTAGTGTTTGAAAACATTAATTATTATTTTTGATTTTGGTTTAAAATCTTAGCTTAAATGGATTGAATTCGGGGAAGTCAACTAATTCAGGATATAATAAACTTTTATTGCGTAGTATTAAATATATTTTTGTAAGGCCTTAAAGTGTAAATACGTTGTTTTCTTAAAAACGTAGCAGGAGAAATATGTAATTAAGGCTACTATTTTATATTATCATATTCCGAAATATTTAAATATGAATGGAATATTAATATTAAATAATTGTTAAATATTTTTATCAATAACTTTTACTTATACTTTCTTGCTTATAATGCTTAACTTTTTATACATTTTGATTACTTTTCACTTACCCTTGACAAACTTTCGTGTGGATCACTTGAAATATGTAATTGTCATTAAATCGATGCCTAATTAATTATAGTTTTAAGTGCTGTTAAAAGTGCCTTTAAATATGTGCGATATTAAAATGGGGGAATCGTCAAACTTTGGTTTTATCGCCTGTGTGCAACTAGGAAAAAACGTAGCTCAAAAATAGTGTTTTTTGTTTGTTGTTTTATAAGACGACTACATTTGCTACGTGCTGCTTCAAAAAATTTGTTGTGATTTTTGTTTGTTGTTCATTAACAAGGGTAAACATTTTTTCATTTTTATTTTTTTTTTTTTTTTTTGTCAAAAATACAAATATGAAACTATAAAAATATTTAAATACAATTTACTTGGGGAGGTGGGGGAAAAGATATATGTAAAAAATTCTACAATAAATGCAATTTTCAAATAAACTAAAAAAATTGAAAAATTGTATGGAAGAAGAAGCGATTAAGAACAGAAACTACAAAAGCCAAAAAAAACTTACTGCCAGGAGAAGCTGCCGGTGATGCCATCTTTAAGACGATCACGCAACGAACGCTGTCGACTTGGTCCGGATCCGCTCAATGGCGGCAATATCGTATTCTCACCATCCTCCAGCACCGTGGCGATATTCGATGCGGACGTTGAGATGGGTGCGCCGGCATTCTCCATTATCGATGGCTGTTGCTGCTGATGATGAGGATGGTTCGATTGATGCTGATGCTGATGCTGATGTTGATGATGTTGATGTGGCGAGCCCGGCGAACCCGCTGGCGAGTCTCTGTTGTTTAAATGCCGACGAATCGAGCCATGACGTGGTGAATTTTCGCGTGACATTATTTAAATGGTTTTTGTTTTTTTTTTTTATTTTATTAATTTGTTGTTGTTTTGAGTTGCGTTTCGTTTCGATTGTTGTTTAAATTATTGGTGGTTTTGGTTTTTTTTTTATATATATGTATATAAATTTTTGGAACAGAAATTTGCATAAAATAATTAGAAGCATAAAATAATTAGTTCAATTGCAGCCAATTATTTGTAGATTTCTTTTTTTTTTTATTCTTTTTATTTATAGATGAAGAAAACGAGCGATTTGAACTTGCTTTAACTTGTAGTATAACTTTTTGGTTTTCTTTTTTTTTTTTTTTCTTTTGGTGAGAGTTATTTATTAATTGCACATAGAGCCAAAAATGTTGTGTAAAAGTTTTGCTATTCGAGGAAAGGATAGGCATAGACAAAAAAAAAAAAAAATTAGTTGAACAAATAAGTTTATATTAAGAAATTGCATTGACTAGAATAAAAACCATTATTTTCATCATAGAAGAAAATATTTTCGTTTTTTCTTTCGAATATTAGTAAGTGTGAGTTGTGGGAGTATGTGTTTAAAAATGTAGTAGTTAATATAGTAGCTATGGAGCCGAGTTTGAAAGGTTAACAAAAAAAAAGAAGAATTGAAAGATTCTGTGTTCTAAATATTATTGGAAGAGCAGCTTGGCAGTTGTAAAGGAGTTTTAGAAAAGAAGAGTATAAATAAGTCGTTAAGCGTTCACAGGCAACATGCAACATTTGTTTTTTACTGAATATTATTTATTTGTAGAATATGCAGAAAAGCGTTAGAGAATTTGATATTTATATATACTGTATAGAATTTCGATAGCAATGAAAAACGCACATGTTTTATTTATATATATATATTTTTTTTTTTTTTTTTTGGTTTTTTGGTTTGGTGTTTGTTGGGTTTAGCGGCTGGGTGGCACACGTACAATATCCAATGGCTCAGGTTGCCTAAGCGTTTCCGGATTGAACAAGAAAATCATACGAATCATATGATCAACTTTGCTGTACATCATCATAACGGTATTTGCACACACAGCTATTGCTATTTACATATGTGTGTGTGTGTGTGTATGTGTCTGTGTTTGTGTGTCGGGTTGGATATCAATATAGCAATGCATATCAGTCGGATTAGTGGTGAGTATTATATATTTATCATAGCTGAAGGCACATTCAAGTATTTCTCTCTTTTTCTCTCTCGCTATATATATATATATATATATATAGAGGTGTATATATACAGAAAACGATATGGTTTTTAGATATTACGACTAAGTAAAACGTTTAGAAAACAGCAAATTATGAAGTCTACATTTATACAGAGGGCAAACAATCTATATAGATATATATATATGCATATATTTTGGATATGGATATTGATATTTCAGTTTATTATTATGTCTTTTGGTGTTCTGTTTCTTTAGCACAAATATTGACATACATCTATGACTAGCAGGTATACGATTATATATATATAAATATATATATATGTATATATATACATATGTGTGTGTATATTGGTATAGCTGGATATATTTAGGCATATGCATGTAGGTGTGGGCATAGCTGTAAGACGAGCATTGTTGTTCAATTAGTTTTGCGTATACGTAATTTAATTATCAATATGCATATTCTTCATATTTGTTATTGTATTGTTTTCGTATTCTCTAGTTGTAGTTGTAGTTGTTGTTGTTGTAGTTGTTGTTGTTGTAGTTGTTGTTGCTGTTGTTGTTTTAGTGTGTTTGTAAGTGTTTTTTTGTATTTTTTATTTTTGTTGCTGTTGCTGTTGATTGTAATTGTTGCACCAGGCTAAGCCTCTAATGCTCTAGTAGGTGTCAGTGTGTGTATGTGTGTGTGTGTGTATTTTCTATTTATTTATTTACTATGTGTGTGTGTGTGTTTTAGTTATTAGTTTTATTATTATTGTTAAGTAGATTGGGTAACTAGTAGTTGAAGTAGTAGTGAGCAACGAACCTGCAAGTAGACAACGAAAAAGATAGAAATTATTAGTTATATTTGCTAAAAATCAGTTTTTAAATATGGTTTTAAAAATGGAATATCGTTTTGGTTAAGAAGATCTGTGCTTCCTATCCGATCTTTTACAATTGAGGGGTTAGGGTATATATATACAATCATGCCTTTTTTCGCTTTCGGAAATTCATTTGTTTCGATAAAATAAAATAAACTCAATTCCAAGTTAGAATTCTGCTGCTCTTTTAGTCTCTGAGATTTTATTATATCGACTCTGCTGTTTTTCTCGATTGTTATCACAATATTGAAGAAAGCAAATGAAATAATAGTCATTCTTAACCATTAACTTTTATCAAACTAATCCGATTAAAATAAAATAAATATTATCGTTAAAGTGCAGAAGTTTAAATAAACAACTGGCTGTGAATAATAAATTTCATAAATTTCATAAATTGCAAATATATATGTGCATGTGTATATTTCCACGAAAATTCATGGACTATTGTTTATATGCATGAGCTTTTAGCCCAAGCGTCGCTTCATTTTCAAATCATGGCCAAAATGCTCTTCAACGAAACTCAAAAGGATTTACAATGGCAAATGTCGTGAACCACGCCCCCTGCCACGCCCTCAAACATTGGTGACAGACAGACCTTGAAAAGTGTTCTACACACTAAGTCCAATGTCAAGTTGCATTTATAATGTATCCTCTACAACCAAATAACGAAAGCCCCAAATGTATTATTCATGTCAAAAATTGCAGCGGCCAAAGGAGAGAAAATGAAAGGGAAAAGCAAGAAAAACATTGAATCGGATTGTGTGCAAACACACACA
Source organism: Drosophila anomalipes (assembly GCA_035041615.1). Classification (NCBI taxonomy): domain Eukaryota; kingdom Metazoa; phylum Arthropoda; class Insecta; order Diptera; family Drosophilidae; genus Drosophila; species Drosophila anomalipes. The sequence goes on from JAWNKZ010000064.1 coordinate 17,653,844, forward strand.
CACACACACACACACACACATGTACTCGATCTTGTATAAACAGAACAGAATCCATTTTGTTGAGCGATGAACAAACTTGACAAAATATAAATGGCATTTTTGCGACATGAGGGAGAACCAGCGATTCACAAATGCAATTTTCGCCCACCATCTTTTTTTATCACACTTTTGATGACATTTTCAGCAGCAGCCAAAAAGTATGCAATAAATGTATTGCCAAGTTGATTGAGCCAATGTTTCTTGCAAGTCCCCATGAACTTATTTTAATAGATGGGATAAGCTCAACGAGTTGAAGTCTTGAGTGCCTTGCTATCCAATAACTCATTAAATACTCCAATTTATTGCAGTCTTGCACATTAAAAACGTTTTAAATAGGGTAATAAAGTTGTATAACGATCGCTCAATAAACCTAAAAGCTATTTAAACATTTTTTTTTAATGTTTAAGCCGGAAAGAAAATCAAGAAACAATTTTTCCGTATAACTTTAAGTGATATGTATAAGATATTGTTATGTAATATAACAATTCATTCAGCTAGAATTAATTGTGAGTACAAATCAACATATAAATAGTAAATATATTAAGATGGCAGCGCTACGCGTGGTTTCTTAGCAGGCAGCTAGTTAGCCTTAACAGGGATCACTTAGAGTTGCCAGACTGTGCAAAAATAGTCTTTGAGCAGTCGTCAAGTTTGAACGAGTCGTTGAGTGGAAGCCAGTCGTTAAATGTCATTCAGCAGGGGCAGTAGTGAAGAGCTGTACAGTCGAATATCTGCTCGTCGAGCATTCTCAACAAACTCTCTCTCTCTCTCTCTCTTTCTCTTACTGACATCTTTGCATTGTAATTAAGCAGTAGCTGTTGACGTTAAGCCGCATGCCATGGATTAACTTACACACTCTCGCATACACACATATGAATGAAGTAGAGACAAGTCTTCATATCTCTATATATGCATGTGTATGTGTACGTGCACAGCTACGCATAGCGAAGCTCATTATTATTATGAACAGTTATTGTTGTTGTAGTTAATGCTCCGACATTTACGGCTCGTCTGTTCTGCTCTCGCCGCCTGCCCGCGCCATGCCCTGCATTGCTGCATATCTTGTGCAGTATTTCATACAAAGTTACTGCTGCCGTTGCTGCATTTATTTGTATGGCAAACTATAAAATGAACAGCAGTCAGAGTCTCTAAGGACGCAGTACGAAGGGGTGAGGGGGGTGGCGGTACAGCGAGGCACATTTAATGCTCGCACTTGAAGCGCATTATGCCCAGCGACGGATGCACTGTGGTAAGAATAATACCTTTTTTATATTAGTGCAAAAGTAGAGGATTAGCTTAAAAATACAATTGATGAACAGCAGTTTTATTTTCAGTTCAAACTTATTAGCTGAATTATTACATCTATATAATATATATATATTTTCTAAAAATACAGCGCAAGCTTTTCTCGCTAAAATATTTTGGTGTTTATAAAACATAAAAAAAAACGTAATATTTAGCCAGCAAAACACATATTTAGAACAGCTTCAAATCTTAAAATGTACATATAAGTATATATTTTTGTAATATTAATTGGCAATATTATATTATAATAAGTAAGCCATCAAAAAAGAAAACTAAAAAACGACAAAAATATTTACACTTTTTGAATGAGTTATTATATACAATACTACTGTTTGTTAAGGCATAGTTTATAGCTAAAAACACGAATAAACTTAACGTGTAAGTCAAATGTTAATGTTAGTTAATGTCAACTATGAATGAGCTTTTTTATTTATCACAATTTTGCTGGCCACAACCAGTGTGCCTGCTAACTGCGCTCTTTTGTGGAAGTAAATGTGCGACGAACTTGAAACTGTGTAAGTATGTAAGTATGTGTGTGTGTGTGTGTGTGTGTGTGTGTGTGTGTGTGTATGTGTGCTTTTAATATGTGCGCTTGTATTAATGTCTCGACAGTGTTGAGTAATGAATGCCGCCTGCCGAAAGCATTGAAAGCGAGATTCCAATGTCCTTACACGCAACTACGCCCACAGAAACTTTTGAAGGCTATGCACTTAGGCGAGGTCGTCAATAGCATAGAGAGACAGAGGGAGAGAGAGAGGGAGAGAGAGAGAGAGAGAGAGAGAGGGAGGGAGACAACGAGAGAGGGAAAGAGCAACAGACGCTGAGTTATGTAAAATGGCGTCGAACTTTAAGCCTTTGAATCACAGCAGCATTGCCGGTTATTTAAATTTTTGGTCATGCTGTGCTCACACACACACACATACACACACACGCACACACACACTCACGCACACACACCCACAGAAACACACACACACTTTGTTACATAGCCATGCATAATTTCCGTTTCCGCTTTGAGCTTTTGCAATGTTTCCTGACACCTTCTCGCAGTTTCGCCCTTTTCATTCATAATTGCAGGATGCATTTATTTAAGTCTCACTCTCTCTCTCTCTCTCTCTCTCTCTCTCTCTCTCTCTCTCTCTGTCTTTCTCATTGCTGTCTTCTTTCTTTTTTGGCAGTTACTTTCGTGGTGTGCAAACATCAAGGATATCCTTGAGTTGACAGTGAACAAATATTTACACTGCGTGCACTTTCTGCCAGCGAATGCAGATTTAAGGCATTAAAGCTGCACACAAACTCATTCAACTCATTTGCCATAATTGAGTTGCGATTTGCATTTTGTGGTTAGTTGGATAGTGTCGCCAATGCATTAGTTGCCAAATGGGGCCACCCTTGACCATTAAGGGTGCAATTTAGTTAGCTCTCTTGAAAACCAACCAGCATAGTGCATGGGATTAAATGGAAATTGCATTCTTTAAACATTTTTTTTAAAGTCACGGAGCCAGTGGCAAACATGGCGCATACGTAATGCAGCGCTGACAGCAAACGCAGTAAATCGAAAAATCACAAAAATCCAGCAACGACGAAAAGGCATTAAGCGAAAATTACTCTCTGCACTCTGTGTGTGCTTGTAATTTATGCTGGCAATAAAGTAAATTTCACACTGACAGCGACCTTTGTTTCCGCACTGCACATAAAATGTGGACACAAGACAATGTTCCTGATCAAAAAGCTTATACGCTTCAATAAACCTCAATGGTGTTGTGTGGATGCAATAAATTTTATTTGATCGACAATTCAGAAAGATACAAAAAATCATTCAGTTAATTTACATTTATTGTACAGATCAACTAATAATTTTTTCATCTTTTTTAAATATTCTGAATTAATTATTAAATATTATTGTAAATAAAAACACACAATATAATAACATAATTTATTATAACTAATTAAGAATACTTAAAAATATGAACAAATTATCTTAATAACATAATATACAATATTTGATCACAATCAATTAGATTTAAAATGTACTTTAAAATGATGTCTTTTTATCTGTCAGTTTATTTAACTTAAAATTACTACTACTACTTGATGAGAGTTCCTCATACATTTAACGTTAAGATTATCTTATACAATTAATAATCCAAAAACTTAACAAATAATCAGAGCTGAACATTAAATCTCTTATTATAATTATTAATAACTGCACCTCCAATGAAAAATCTTGTGGAAATGCCGATACTTATAGCTCTATATTCTAAAAAAACTCGCGTAAACCGAGCACAATTGAAATCTCAGACCAACTTGGCAACAGAAGCCACTACAATCAATGAGCTTTTATGTGAGCCCCTCGCACAAAAGTCAACTTTTCTACGGCTTCCACAAACTATTTTCAAATGTCAATGCTCGGTTTGTTGAAGAACACGTTCGCGGAGGGGTGGGGAAGATGATTTGATTTTGGTTGCATGCCACACTCAATTGGCGAATCGAACACGAAACGCAATTGGGAATCAGACAGTTAGGGTAAAAACAGAATTAAGATTAAACCAAAGGAATGTCGTTAATCAAATTGTGGTCGATTGTAATTACAATTAGCACCATAAAATAATATTTGATATTTTCATTTAATTTATATTTAATAATCTCTTAAATGTGCTTAAATACTTTCTCCACAATATGAAACTCAATAAATACAGAAATAAATGTAAACGAAATGCTTTTGTCTATTGATGTAAAACTTTCAAAAGCGGACATTAGAAAATTCAATTTTAAAAATCCCAAATTATTTATTATAAAATAAGGAAAAATATTGTTTAAAGACAAAAGTTGTGCAATTTAAAATTGTATTGAGAGCGTTAGGACTAACGAGCGAACACTGTACTTATTTGGGTCAATTGTTAGACTACAAACTACAAACTGTAACTAAAATTGCTGACAGATTTATCGATATTGACTTGTCAGCACAAAGTGTGAGTCATTTGGGACCTTTTGTAAGGTTATTTAGGCCAAATCGCATTATTTACAAATTATGCGAAAGCCTGTAGAGCGAGAGAGAGAGAGAGAGAGAGAGAGAGAGAGAAATGTACAGCTATTGTCACACAGATTGCAAGGATAGTTGGCTGAATGGTTGCATGAATGGCAAACTGAATGACTGACAATGTTGACAAAATGTTGGCAAACCTGAAACACTCTCGCTATTTGCACTCGGCATTTACATTTGCATTTTGTGGCTTTCGTCAATTATTCCCCGTGCATCTCTAATTGCAATTTGTGCACTCAACGGCATTTACGTCAAGCTGACAAAGCCCCTGCACATACAGATTAAGCAATAACAAAAGCAAATTACTTGCAGATTTATTGCTAGGCTTATTAGCTTTCTGCATATTACGTATACGCCATGTTCTTCGTGCAGCTGTTGTTGACAAGGGCTCAAATACTTCGGTGTGTCCTTACACAGTGAGTCAGTAGCGACTTATGCTTTGAGCATTTCAGGAAATACGAATTACGGAAAAACAAAAACATTTGCAAGTTATAACTACGTTGAGGCTTTGTAGCAACTTTTTATGGTCGTTGCATTAGTTACGTAAGACAAGTTAGAATGCTCTTGTGAGAATGCGCGACGAGCAGATACCCAGCAAGTGTAATTTATTTAATATGCAAATATATACATATACTATATGTCTTATTCGATGTTAATACAGTTGTTGATCAGTAATATGTCTAAGTGATCAAATGACATCAACTTGATCGGCTTGTGCCAAACGAGTATTTGTAGCTTCTAGCTTTTTGCAGCCTCTGAGATCGGCTGGTTCATACAGACAGACAGACAGACGGATATGACTAAATCGACTTGGCGATTGATGCTGATTAAGAATATATACCTTACATCCATACACCCTCATGGGTCTAGTCACCATTACCGATCAGCATATCCAGAGTTTTTGAACCCATCTATAACTTTATGTTCGCTTCACATTTTCTTCTTTTTTGTAATATTATTTTAGGCGCATAATTCCAACAGGCTTTGTTAGTTTAAATTTAATAATAGAAGCAAACAAATTTAAGTGTATATTAATATGTTAACGTCTTGTTTTATTCAAGCTTTTTCTTGGTTGACGCGAAGCTTTAGAAAGCTAAAACATTTTTAACATACTAAAAATTACTGAATGCAAAGTACAAAATAATTTAAAGTAAGAATGAACTTTCAAGACCAACTTGGATATTTGAAAACATATAAGTTCTTGGCCAACTCGCAACTTCTAGCGGAACCCGTAGGATTTCATTGTATCAGACCCTATCTTTAGCCGAAACCATATTGAAAATAATTAAATTCGTTTTTCTTTTCAACAATAATAAAAACAGAAATGAAAATTAAATTAAATGTTTTTCTGAAGTAAAATAAAAATAATTATAAAACCTGTTTAAATTATAAAAGGAGGTTACCAAACAACAAACAATATATAAACTTAGATTCAATTAACATATTTTATTGGGTTCATAATAATTTATATTTATTATAAATTACATAAAAACAAAACAATTTTAGCTGTGCACGCCCCAAATAAATCTTTTTTTTGAATATTATTGCCGCTGAGCGCTGTGTTTTAAACGCTAATGGTCAGCTATTAATACAGGAAAGTTAATTAGTTAGCCTAACACACCTGCTCACCACACACACATGCATACTAATAACTGTCAGTTGGTGGGTTGTTGTCAAAGCGTCCAAGTCGACAATTTATCAACGTTTTAATTAACATACACGCAGCAACAGCACTTAAAATAAATACCTCAACGAACGTGAAACGTTCAAGGAAGAGAGGCACACAGAGAGAGAGAGAGAAACAGGGAGAGGGAGAACAGAGATGAGGACACGTGCTGCGGCAGTTGAAATGAAAATTGCCAGCAGCACAAAATGGCGACAATTACAGTTGCGATCTGTGGCTGAAAAAGGTATTCAATTCGAATTCCCACTGTGCCATAAAAAAGGGAGGCAGGCACAAGCCCAGATCCCAGAGCCCAGAAACCAGAGTCCCAGCGCCCAGCCACCCGAGTCTACAAGTTGAAACATTTTGGCGAACAATGCCGCAATTAATGGCGGCCAAATGTGAAAGTTCTGTGGGGTGTCTCTCAAAACTACTATCAGGCAAATTGGGATGGCTCACCAAAAACGTATGCGCGATTGGCACGCGAATGCACACACACACACACACACACACAACATAGACACACACTATACCCACGCACAATGTTTCCTGCCTGAGCAGCAAAAAAGAAAAAATGCTTTTGCTTTTTTCTTCCTTTCGCTGAATGAACGCCGCGCACAAAATGGCCAAGCAACGCCTCACTCTCTCGCTCTCTCTCTCTCTCTCGTTCTCTCTATCTAACTCTCTCAAAGTGCTCAATCTCTTTGCTGTTCAGTGCGGCGCTCTCTCTCTTTTATGTAGTATACGAGAAATAGAAAAATAAAAATAAAACAAAACCTTGTCAAGGACAAAGCACGCAACGCGACCAAAATCAGCTGAGTAGCCTCTGTTAATGAGAACTCTCTTCTGTTTGTTTTTGCGCACGCTGTTAGCTGGCCATGTGAACGCCCTGTTAGCTGACTAAGCCCTGTTAAGGCCAATTGTTTGTTGACAGCGCGCTGTTAGCTGGCCAGTGTTAACGCGCTGTTAGCTTGGTAAACATGACAGTAAAAATTGAATATTGATAATTGGGTTTCGACACAAAGCAAACATTAACAAAAGCCAACTTTTGCAATATATAATTGAGTTTAAAGTACACGCTGTAGGCGGACAACAGCAAGAGAAATAAAAGCGTTTATTTACTTTGGGAATATTCAAGAAACTTTTTATTAGATTGGGCAGCTGAAATGCTTGCATCCTTTTTATATTCAAATTTTTCTCATTTCAATTTATTTTTTAACCAGACTAAAATATCAAAACAAAAAACGATGCAAAGCTTTCAGGCTACAGAAAATATACGAACCTTAAACATTTTTGGATAGCACACGATTTAAATCGAAATGGGATATATGTAGTGTATATAAATGGAATTTTTGTAATAAATTCCTTTTTCTAAACATGAATGAATGAATCCAAAGATTCAAAAAAGTATACAAAACAACTTATTACTATTTTTTGGAAAAAGCTTCTCTCTTAAGTAATAAATAAATAAATGTTTTGCGTGAAATTTAGATTTTCTGAATTGTACAATATTAATGATAAATAAAAAATTAAAATAATACATAAATAAATATTACCAGTAATTAAGATTTTCAGAATAGCCAATTAATGGTTTTTAACATTCAATTTTTGAAAAACTTTTTAAAATTCTGTTGATGCTCTAAACGTAACGAAACAAAAAGCAAATTTTGTTTCAGGAGCTTTAACATCCATCTATCAAAATCAGAATGAATATGAAAAGTAAGAGGATAACATACACTATTCAATAATTTTGATATTTTACTACATACACTTGGATAAGCCAAAGAGGTACTTTATTCACGAATATATTCTTAACTTGGCGATGTATCTTTTTCTTTCTATTTACAGACTTATTTAAGATGAATAGATTTGAAGGTGATTTCCTAAGGCGGCTACAAGCCGTCTTATCCAAATAAAAGTACAATTTGAATATGCTCGAACATTTAGTTTACACAGAGGCACACATAGAGAAAGAGAGAGAGAGAGAGAAAGAGAGAGAGAGGGAGACATGAAAGGACGTTGTCAATCCGGCCACAACAGGCACTTAAGCGAACGTTTCTTTCACTCACGTTTTTTCTCTATATATATCTTTCGTTCGTTTCCTTTTTTTCTCTAACTGATGATGGCTGACCATAAAATGGCTGAAATACTTCAAGTTGAAATCCTCTAAAAACAGCAACAACAACGGCAACAACAGCAGCAGCAACAAAAAGCACTAAAGCCAAAAGCAATAAACGGCACAACAAATGAAACGGCGACAGTGGCAGTCAGGGAAAATGTCCTGGAAATGACGGCGACTTTGCCTTCATTCGTGGGTGGCCAAATACATACACACAAACACACACACACATACACAAACACACACACACATACACAAACACACACAAACACACACAAACACACATAGAGAGACACACACACACACACACATACAAACCAACAGACAAACAAACAATACACGTTACAACAATGGCTGGCCAACAAAGCATGTAACAGGAAAACAGACCAGAAGGACATGCGTTTTGCCCGGAAATATGGATGGGGCCAAGGAGGGGCTGGGAGTGGAGGGGACACAGGCAGAGATGACAACAAGAAAACATTATGTTGCTAAAAAAAAGTAGAAGAAGAAGCAAAAAATAAATAATAAGCAGCTGGTTGTAATCGAAAATAAAAGAAACAACATACAAATCCATCAGTGGCCCACTGGCGCTGAGTGGGTTGCAGAGGGGGTTGCGAGTGGGGCCGGATGGGGCCGGATGGGGTAGTTGTAGTACCCCCTACTAGATGAGGTACAGCAATTGCACGGAACGTTGTCTACTTGCCAGCGCACTATTGAAATTAAACAAATAAAACGTATATTAATCAAGTAAAAATGCTCGAGTCCAAAAGACAGCTCGGCTACACTGAGAAAAAAAAATCGCCCCAAGAACTAGAACTATTTTCGAAATATAAGAGACCAAGTTTTAACCTACCACAACTCGTACAGGACTTAGTTATTTTTACTGTATACATATTTAAATAAACCCGATTAGTAAAATGTATCTGCAAAATTGTGGCTTTAATTGCTATCGAAAATATATATCTAAGCTCGTAGATACTTCATTCTGCCTATTAGACACATTTACACATTTTCAATGGGCACAGTGTATAGAAATGATGAATATTAATATATTTTACAAATATGGGGTTTGAGAGGGGAGTTTTCTCCTACCGAAATACATAATATGTATAATGACACAATAGTGAGTGTCGTACTGCTCCACTTCCTCGATAGAGAGAAAATAAATAAATGAGTAATTTTATATTTCCAAAAAAAAAAATGTAAATCAAAGAAAATATTCTGAAATGAATCAAAGCCTTGGCATATAAACAAACTTATACATACATTTTAAGACTAGGTCGCTAAATAAAACTAAAGTAAAATACTTCTATTGGGATATCGAATGTTGAAGTGAAGCTGAAGTTCGCAAAGGGGCATTACAATTTGAGGTGTATTTTGTGGTCAGATGAATACAAACTGTTATTCAAAGATTTCGAAAATATGTTGGATTTACGACAAATTCCTTGTGATCATTTTGAGTAGTGTCTTGAATTGTTACTATTGATGTTATACATTCAATTCATTGTAGTCTGTGCTGGAAAACTGATGGGTTGATATCTAGAATCTTGATTCCAAATTGAGACTGTACTTCAGAAATGACTAGAATCATACAAATGCTACAATTATATTGCAACTTTTGTATAAATAACTAAAGATACATTTATTATTTAACAAGGTTTAACAGTATTTATTACAAGGATAAGAAAATGTTTAAGAAAGGAAAAATTGTGAGTGAATATTGATAGAATATTATTAAAATACTGCAAGCCAAACTGGTAAAAAAAAACAGATGTAATTTTTGTTCTAATAAACATAAGACTCGAAAATATAAATGTAAGTGAACAAAGGAAAACTTAACAAAATTGAGGCAGCAAAAGCGAAAATTGTGCGATTATTATAATTTAACAAGCAATTTGACCAACAAAATAGGGCAATAGACGACTTTGAAGAAAGGTGGAGGGTGTTTTAAGAGGCGGCTGGTTAAGTGATGGGTGGGGGGTAGTTAAGTGGGTTTGGGTCAGACTGGCCAAAGTTGCCAGTTGGCCGATAATCAATAAATGTTGTGGAAAATCTAACACTGGGAAATTGTTACACATGCGGCAGCTGATGTAGCGAAATCGAATCGGAATCTTAATAAAAACACAAAAATGAGACATTTTCAGGGTTAACGACGAATATATATATATTTTTTTATATGTAGTAATATTAAATAAAATATATATGTAAAACTAAATCAACTTCAATATACAAACTTACATTGTTGTGTTGTTGTTGTTGTTGTTGTTCTGACTGGTTGCTGAATGTTGTTGTTGTTGTTGTTTTTGCTAATGTTGGCTACGCTGCCTATGCGTAATATTTGAAATCTGTTTCAATTGACACTACAAACTTAGCCAAACAATGTGTATATAATAAATATGCATTTGTATATTTGTAGTAATTCTTTTAATACGCACACACATACACATTGTCAGGCGCCATACGCACACACACACGCACACGCACGCACACACACACAAAGACACACGCACTTGCAAACATCTACGCCGTGATTTATATAACACAAAGCGAACGGTCCCGTTAAATGAGTATGCGAACTGTTTAATTGCATTGGATAATATGTGTATGTATACACTAAGTATAATATGAAATTGCCGAATTTTTATGCATTCGAGTCAGCCATTTTTATGACATTTTTCTTCATATGGTTTTCTATTCTTTTATTTTTTTGGTTTTTTTTTTTTTGTGTTTGTTCAGATTGCTTTTGCTTGATGTTTATTCGGTTCCTCTTTCGCTGGTTGTCTTTATATATTGCACGTTTTGACGTTTTGCACGTTTGCCTCAACTTGCACGCTCTACGGTTCACGAAGTACTGTGCTAACGGTATTTACGTCCCAGCCAAAAAGAGAGCCAAACATGCATTGGGAGAGTGCAAAAAGGATGAACAGACACATTAACATTCTCTTTGACACAAGGGCAAACACTGCTCTCACTGCCTCACTCACTGTTAACTTTAACAGCAATAGCAATAGCTGTTACAAGTGTGTTTGTTGGGATTGCTGTTTGTACACTTTAAATTATTTTATCATCGAATTTGGTTTCACTATGAATTTGAGAGCGGAACATGTGAAGAGCTTATAAAATGTAAGCAGAACAAATTTTAGTGTATTTAATATACCTAATTTTTGAGATTTTACATTTAAATTATTAAAATAGGTTTAAAATACAACAAATTTACAACTTAAAAGTATGCACGCACTTTAAGATAGTATTAAGGCCATGTTTATGTTTTGTATCACATAAGCATTTTGTTCTATTTGTTCAAACACACAACAGAATTTTCAACTTAACATTTTATCAGCATAAGTCAAATTACATTTACAGTTTGTATAAATGATTTGAAACAGCTGTCGCTGTACATTAACAGTGTGCTGTAAACTTCAAAACCACAAAACAGGCATTTGTTGTTGCTTTCGCAAAACTTTCACTATCAACATTCGACATGTGCACATTATACACACAATACGCTCTCTCATTCATTCTCTGTCTCTCTGTACTCAACATTAAATTGACGTAGCGTGCTGCGCACTCTCGCCGAGAGCGACAACAACAGTTATCGTTGTCATTCTTGCTGTTGTTGTTGTTGTTGCACTAGCTGTTGTTGCTGTTGTTGTTGACAGGCCTTTTTGGCCCACTTAGGGGCTTGTTTTCGGTTTTCAATGTTAAGTGCGATGAGAGGAGCTGCGTCAACGACGACAGTCAAATGGACAGAGGCAAGAATATAGGAAGGCCAAGCACATGCATTCTCTGGGGCCGCCTACGCTAAACGACGTAGAAACACACAAGCACATGCATACATCTGTGTGTGTGTGTGTGTGTGTGTGTGTACGTATTATGATACATAATCAGCGTCGTGCAATTATTTATTATATACATATGTTTTTTAGATTTTGCCTATCACTGCCTAAAATTGATTTAGTGCCAGTTGTTCTGCAACAAAGATGCACACAAAAGATAATGGCTTTAGACTTTTAGCGTGACTTAAATCTCTCTCAAAATAATAATAAAATGCTATCTAAATAAAATCTGACAATGTGACAGCAAAAAGTGACTATAAAAATTTTATTTTCGGTTTATTTATACTCTTTAAAATTGCAATCACTAACAAATTTCGCTTGGCTTAACAGACAGACTAGCTGACTGATACAACACCCACGCGCCAAACTCTCATTGTCTGTGTGTGTGTGGGTGTGTTTGTGTGTTTGTCTGTGTGTGTGTGTGGGTGCACGCGTTGAGAGTTTGTTTTGTAACCGTTTTGTTGCTTTTTCTGATAGAATTTCTCGCTGTGACCTTGTCGTAAGTATATATAGTTATTTATTCTTGCAGCCGCCATTATAATTGTTACTCTTGTTGTTGTTGTTGCTGTCATTTTTTTGCTTCTACTTCTGTTGTTGTTGCTGTTGCTGTTTCGGCGCGTGGCCGCGTTAATTAAAATTTGTGTTTACTGGTTAGGGGCAGCCTGTGGAATGGATTGAGGGGAAATCCCCTGCTTCGCTTAGTTGTAATGAGTTATGGTTGTCGATTTTAGGGGGCATAATAATAAAGGCAAGGTTATTAAAGTCTTACCTATTTATTGTGCATTCAGTTCGCCGTTGTTTTATTTATTTCGAGTTATTTTGTTAATTATTTAAATATGCCACCAAACAACAAACATTTTATCAATTACCAATAAGCTTATATTTATTAATATCTCAATTTAAAATGCATTTCTTTTTATTTTTGATAATGTCGCTTAACAAAAATCACAAAACCTAAATTTTTACTATAAATATTTTAGATTTCACTGGATTATTAATATATTTGTATTTAATGACATACCTTTCTAAATTTCTCTTAAATTTAAATTTCTTAATAAATTTTAGATTTCAGTGAATTTTAATTTGTTAATTATTAATATGCTTAAGCAAAAGTCGCAAAATGCAAATCTATGGTTTGTCATATATTTGCTATAAATATTTTAGATTTTGCTGAATTATTATTGATTTGTGCACATAAATAATACTTATGCTTTAAAAACGCTTCAGCGCTCAAAAGGAGGCAACACTTTTTTTTATTTATTTCACAGCCCAAGCAGTGGTGCGTATGAACAAACCTTCTGTGTGTGTTTGTGCATATGTGTGTGTGTGTGTGCGAGAGAGAGAGAGGGGCAGAGAGCGCTTTTTAGACACAGAGGGAGAGAGAGAGAGAGAGAGACAGCGTCACGCCCACATATGTGCATAATATTATACAATTTTGTAGCGCATACACAAAATACAGCAAGAACAGCAACAAACATTCAAACAAAGCGTACGTCAATCTGTCAGTTAGTCTGTCAGTCAGTCCGTTAGTCAGTCCGTCTGCCTGTCCTAAACTGCTTGTCGCCAGTCAGCGCCTAGTTGTGAAGGTTGTTCGAAGCGTTGATAAGACCGAATCGATAAAACTGAAACGAGATGTTTTTTTGGCCATCATGGCTTTGTTTGGCAACACAAGCAACAACAAATACAACAAGCACAACAATAACAAACACAAAACCCCCCCTCATCATATCTTCCATATTGTACACAACAGCAACAACAATTGTTCAGCTTATCAACGCTTGCATGGCAAATTCGTCGAGTCCAAATTCAGTTGTCGGCTTTCGTTTATTCGGCATATGTAAAATTAGTATCTGAATCTGAATGAAATGGACATGAATCCAGAGATATTATTGAGTGATCGTTAGATAGATTGTCAGAGAAATGTGACCACAAAATAATTGTACTAATGTTAATCAAATGTTTTACAGCAATAATACTTGTCTGTTATAGGTTTCTCATGGCCTTGGGAGAGGATTACGATCTGTGTTGGGGGCTGATTACCGCCCTAATCTAACCTAACTGGTGCATTAGTACATCCTTATATATATTGAATATATAATATTGAATGGGATTGCAATTTAAAAGACCATTTGAACTATGTACATATATATTTATCGACTTCGTAATCAAATCCAAATAAATAATGCAATTATCTGAATTAAAATTGTAGGATTTCATTAATTTAATTTAATTTAATTTAATAATATGCAATTTATTTGCCAATCCTGGGAAGCCTGCTACTAAAATATTGGCGATAATCGATCTTTGTTTGGCACGTAGATCTTTAAGAGACCTCCTCATATCGGCCATCATAATGCCACAGATACATATCTAAATTAAGGCAAGTCTTAAGTCATTATATCTGCATAAAAGCCTCAAGGGAAAGACAAAAGAAGAAAGAAGATAACATCATTCATTCTTCTAGCATGCAATTTATGCCTAAATGGTTACAAGGACAACGCGATTATGAGAGAAATCTCGGTGGATGTGTTTCGTGGCTGGGTGAATTGTCCCCCTTGGGGCTGCTTTCTGCTATCCGCCTGCTGTTTTCTGCCATTTGACCTCAGTAAGCCATCCTCCAAGCAGGATGTGTACACAAAGCATTCACTAAGCCTTCTAAACAAAAGAATAAAACATTAAAAAAAGGAAAGAAAAAGAAAAGAGCAGCTAGCTAATGAGCAGATATTCCCATACTTATGGACAGAAATAAGCATCCATTGTATTCTGCTGGCAATACTAAATAGAATTCAACACATTGTTGAAGAATTAACAGAACTCTGTTTGTCTCACTCTAATTTACCATATGCATACAGTGATGAAGATAACCCTTTCTCTTTCGTTCACTTTCTATTGCTCTTTAGAAATAAATTTATTGAGCATAGCAATAAATATAAATAGAGCCAAAACTGGGTGTGTTGTCGTCCAGAATGTTCGACTAGCATATACCCTATGAGGAACAGAGGGAGAGTGTGAGAGAGACGGAGATAGGGCTCCAGACTGAGAGGGAGACTGTGAGAGAGAGGAAAACAGAGTTCGAGAAAAGGAGCGATCTAGAGCAAGAGAGACAGAGAGTGAAAATATCGTGTCCTAACAAGACAAAGAGAAAGCGAGAGAGCAAAAAGAGAAGAAAGAGACAGACAGACTGAGGCTATGTGAGCGACTGATATAGAGAGACAAGAAAAGAGTTGCAAAGGCTAATAAAGTCAGAGAAAATGTTATAAAATTACAATTATAATCTGAATTGAAATAAGAATACCTTTAGTTATATGCACCTGGCTTAAATCACAATCCACTTGATAAAAATCGCAGAGGAAGATTTAATAGTCATTTAATAATCCAATACTTTTAATGAATTTCACACAAAACGTAAAAGTAAAATAGTTTCTTTTTGCGTTAGCTTTACACGAGCAACCGATCGAAAGACTTAAATAAACAGACCGACAGACATAGCGTTTTGAATAATATATGCATATATTGAGATATTTTAATGACTACGAGAAGTTGTTAAGTTTGTTAACGTACGTAAAATGACGCAGCTTGCTGCGACTTGGGCAGCTGTCATTAAAATCAATTTTAACAAGCTTACGATAAACAAGTAGTTAGAACATTATCTAATGATCATAAATGCATACTTACACTTCAAATAGCATTAAGTATCTTTTTCACTTGGCTCAACAGTCATCAATCTAATTTTAAAACATCAATATTAATAATTAACACATCTATAATTATTCAAATTTAATTAAGGGTTAACACACGAATTTAATTAAGGGTTAACACACAAACAGCTGCTGGCACAAACACATACACACACATACAAGCATAGGCACGGGCAAAACAGAAGACATTAACGGGCTACAGCTGCTGTTGTAACAGCAAGCAGTGTCACAGTATCCGTGTAAAAGCGCGCGCCAAATAGCACACACACACACACACACAGATGTAAATTTGTAATTGCAAAAAGCATACGTACAGCATATATGAACATATGATTAATTCACAGTTTATTTTTATTTGCTGTTTCACTCACACTCGCGACAATCCAATAAATATTAAAAAGTGAGTACAATTGACTTTTGCTTGCCGAGAAAAGCGATAAGCGCACGCCATACGCTTGGAAATTACGATGCAAACTAAATCAAGTAACGCCTGCTGTGACAGTGTTGAAAAGCGTGCTGGGCGCTTACAATTTTGCAATGTTATGTTATAATTGTTCTTTTTCTGCATACCCTGTTGGCAATGTGAAAAAGGTGTATACGACTTTTAATACGGAATACGACTATCCATTACACCCCCAAATGCGGAAAAATGTGTAGTAGATATATTCAAAATGTAGTTATATATATTAAAAATTAAAGTTTACAATATATTCAATTGCATTGCATAACCGATAAAGAAAAACTCGTCCGTCCAAATTAGAATAAGCAAAGCTACGCCAGCGCAATATCTATAACCGATGGTAAAACAGATAAGAAACCAATGCATAGAAAAAATATGTAACTACGTTGTGTGCATGTAGAATGCATTCGGTAATTAACGGTCATTCACTAGTTTGCAGCTGGGTACATCGAAAACAGTTTGCGTGTCACTAACGTCTAATCCCACTGTTAAAGCCGACTCCTAACAGTTCGAGAGTAAGTGTCGCGTAGTCACAGTTTTAAAGCAAGCGGGCAGTCATTTTCCTTTCTCGAACAGAGTAACGCAAAGCCGGTGCCTTTTACTTTTTTTCAACAGCAAATATTGTTCTCTTTTACTCTTTCCTTTCTTAATCGATACAAACATTTTGTATGCCACTATTAACAGTTTGAGGATCACTCAAGCGTAGTCACAGTTTTAGATGCTACAGTTTCGTTATCAGCTTTAACAGAATAACGCAAAGTCGTTGCATTTTACTTGTTCTTTTCTTTTTTTTTAATGTCATAGGCAAATTGCTGAAATATTCGCTTTACACAAATTCATCTAGATTATAATTTAAACAACTTAAAGTAGCAATTAAAAGGGGGGTGGGGCAACTACAGTTCCTGGTGAGCGTATTCCTCGTGCGAGGACTCGTTATCCTTGGGCACGATATACAGTCCCTCCGACGTGGTCCATCGCGTGCCATGCTGTGGACTATGCAAACCCACAATTTCCATTTGCCCCGAAATTGGACGGCCATAGGATCGACCCGACATGCCCAGATACATGCCAGTGTCGATGTGACGCAATCGCACATGAGCATCTCGCATCCAACTCTCATTGGAGCAGATCACTTCCCAATTGTCACCGGAATCGCCGACACCATCAACGCCATAGGCGGACACTTCCTGTTCCCCGGACAACGGTGATGTGAAATGATGCGAATGCAAGTTCTTCTTTGTGGTCAGATGCTCCAATCGAATGGTTGCGCCACATGCGATGGCCTCGCCGCGATCGCACATCTTCTGTGCCTGGGCCTTGATCATCCAGTGGCTGTTGACATCCTCTTTTTGCTCCACGCCCGTCACCGACTGCTGCCCCGACCCAGAGCCATATTTGACATCGTGCGAGTGCAGCCGATATGCATAGTCCGAGTTGAGCAATTTCAGTATTGAGCCACATGTAACATAGTTCGTCTTGGCAGCTAAAATTGGGAAATCGTTTAAGTTTAATTATTTTTTTTTTTTGAGGGGGGCGGAAAATGCTGCGTGGGCCAATCACAGCCAACCACATACTGGCAGAAAGAATAGAGTATTCACCTTGGTTGACATCGGTTAGGCTGATGAGCGCCACAGCAAGCCCAAATAGTGTGTGTAGCATGTTGTCTCTTCTTCTCTTTTTTATTAACAATTAAGTACTTAGTCTAAAAATTAGAATGTAAAAAGCCGTTTGCGGCAAAAAGTAAGCAACACGCAAACAAACGATTTTGACAGCTCACTGAGTTGATCAACACTGTTAAGTACGCACATGCAAAAACTGTGGGCACCCCAAATACTTTATCAGCTGCTCAAATGCTAACAGTTTCGTTTTTAGTTTGGTGAAAAATTAAATAATTCGTTTACACCATGCACTATATTTCACGACTTGTGATGACCGAAATTTAATTAAACAGACATTCAACAATGTTAACAATGTATAACAGCTCTGCTGTTACTTAACATGCGAAGTTGTAAGCGATATACGTATCTATCGATATGCGATAAGTGGTCTTATGTCAATTTACAGCACTGCCAATGTTGTAGTAAGTCTTGTTTTTTTTTGTGAAAATCTTGGAAAAATTTCACTAAGACAAAAATTAATGGCACACAAGCGTTTATTTATCTACGCTGCACTACTAGCGATATGTTATTTAGTTGGCGTGACATGGGTAAGCGTTCTGAATGCAACAACTACGCCGTAACTATTGCCATTGTTTTGTTTTGCACACACAAAGGCTGAGACAGCAACACAAACACTGCCAAGCAGCAGCAGCAGCAACAATGCCAGCCAGCCGATTGCAGCTGTCAAATCTGTTCCGGCAGCAGTAGCAGCAGCAGCAGCAGCGATAGCTCCCACAATTGCTGCACCAAAAGTGATTAGCAGCACTGCCGCCAGTGGCAGTAAAGCCGGAAACAGCAGCACAACTGAATGGTTTGTAGTGTTGCAAACAGCGTAGAATATACAATCGATTTGTAATATTTATATTTTTGTTTATTTAGTGCCTGCGCCGGTGCGCTGCTGCCGCAAGTGGATGCCAATGGCAAGGAGCTGCCCATTTGCGCCGAATGTAAATGCGCCCATGTCGCACGTAATACAACACTTATTAAGGTGCGCATTCCCAATTTACTCACACACACACATTTACAAAGGTCGCTGGTAAATTGCAACTGCAACGCTTCATTTCCAGTGGTGTAAAATGCATTTATGAATGATTTCAATTTGCAATAATTTAACTTTTGGGTTTATTATACCCGAATCCAAAATATATATATATATTTATATATATTCTTGATCAGCCTTGCTAGCCTCGTCAATTTAGCCATGTCCGTCTGTTTGAATTCTTTTTGTCTTATTTGTTTAAATTTGCTTAAAACTCCTTAAAACTTAAATTTAGATGTCAGCAAATGAACCTAGGCTTACAAGGGTATTTAATCTTCAGCATGTAAAATATATAAATCTTTAAAAAAAATATTTAATAGTTTTCTGAAAACAAGAACCAATTTTTTAAACAATACTAATTTATACAAAAGACTTTTCTGTACAACAAAAAAATCCAAATTAATATTTACAACAAACTTAAATTTACCGACGCTTTAAAATTCTTTAAACACAAAATCTTATAGAATATTCTCAAAAAAATGCCAAAAAGAACATAGCGAGCGACCACTGTAACTGTCTGCCCGTCACATGAGATTGCAAATAATGAAAAACTTGCTTTTGTTATTTATTTTGCAGGTGGTTGTCATCATTGTGATTTGGATAATATCCATATTAGTGATATATATGCTCTTCCTGATGTGCCTGGAGCCGCTGCTGAATAAACGCGTCAAGGCCAACAATTATCAGGAGCACACCAATGAAGATGTACAGTTGAAATCAATTCGATATTCAGGCATTAAATATAGTCGACTAGCCGCTAATCCTGCCATCGATGACATCAGTCATGATGATGACGATGATGATGATGATAATGATAATGATCATGATGATGATGACGATGATCAGCAGCTAGTTGGCAATAAAGAAGCACACAACTTTTAAGTTTCACATCGAGACATATTTTATTTGTTTTATTTTATGTTATTTCGTTTTTCACTTTGTTGTTACTAACACTCAAGCATGTCTCCTAACCTTTGCCAATTTTTTTCTGTTGTTTTCAACGACATTTTTACTAATTTTTGCTAAAAATAACATTTCTCTTCTCGTATCTCTCTTTTTTTTTTGTGCTGCATCTGGCAGGATGAACCCAGTGCCCCACCACCGCCCGTCGGCAGCAACAATCAGGAGCTGAGCGCCCGCGCCAATGTCCTCAATCGTGTCGGACATCAGCAGGACAAGTGGAAGCGCCAGGTGCGGGAACAGCGACGCCACATCTACGATCGCCACACAATGTTGAATTAATCCCATGCAGCAGCATTTGGGTTTTGGCTTTGGCTTTGGCGACTTAAAGACACCGCATTCCGGCAAAAAAAAAACACACATAAATATTGCAAAATTTTGTATTTGTATATTTTGGAGGCCCCAACAGCCCGCTTGGAACAAACAAATAATAATTTAAAATACCCTTAGACACAATTTAATGTTATTTAAATAAAAACAAAAAGTACCTAACCAAACTATTATTATTAGAGAAATGTGCTAGTTTTATTTTTAAAGCAGTGTATTTGTCGTAAGATTTTGAAGAGAACAGAAAAATGTTTTTTTATCAAAAAGTTAATTTTTGAGAATGACATTGATGAGGAGGAACGGGAGCAGGAGAAGCAAGAGAAGAAGCTACGTGTGTACATTATATACTAATCTATACCTTCCCAAAGCAGCTACATATGTATATAATATAGTAATCTGATGTTGATTATATTAAACCAAAAGCAAGCACTCGAAAAATCTAAATAAAAATCGTTTGCTGTCTTTCATTATTCAAGTTATTATTTACCAAAATGAACCAGCGGCTTTATTTAAAGGGTTTGTATCTTAGATTAATGAATTTATAGACAAATGCCAGTTAATAGCCCTCAACCGTCTCCGCAAAGGTCCAGTTCTCCTCGACTTTGAAGGGACCCTTAACGCTGCAATCGCTGGCACTGCAAATGCCCACCGTATACTGTGGAATGCTGCGCGTATCGCGATAATACAGCACCTTCATGCATTCACGAATCTGTGCAAAGGGGGAGTGGAGTGGATTAGACAGGATTACAAATGTGAAGGCAAAGAGAAATCCTTACCAAATTGGATGCCTCCTCGAAGGTGAAATCGCGATCTTTGGGCTTGCGTTCGCGCACCAGCGGTAAGGCCAAATGTCTGCCGAAACCAGTCGCGACCACATAATCATCATAGGCCCGTCCACGCAAATCCACATTGCCCAGAAACGGCACGCCCAACTCATCGACACCGGCAACGACGACATCGATGTAAAGCGGATTCATGCGCGACCGACGATTGTAGAGAACGCGTGTCAGCCAGCTGGCCAGGGATTTGGGCTTCATGAGTACACCATCGTTGCAGCACTGATCTTCGATCATCTTCTGATCGATGCTGCGCTTAATCGATTGGATGTCAGCAAAATCACCGCTGCCGCCCAGCAAGATTTTGTCATTGATCTTAAAAACGCGATCGATGTTCTGATAGCGAGCCAGGGAACCATACGAAACAAGTGTATCGGCAGCGACCAGGACGCCGCCAGCGTATCTAATGCCCACCACCGAGGAGCCAGTGGTAATGGCAGCCCTACAAATATAAATACATGTTAAATATATTCTGCTGCAATTTTAATTTGATTTTTACTTACGTGCTGTGCTTGGTGCCAAAAGGGCCGGCCGTGGTTAATTCGCGTGGCAGCTCCGCTTGCGTATTGCCGCCCATGAAATTGTAGAATTGACCCGGAGCTGGTCCATTGAGCCACATTGGCTGTGCAAAGGCGTTGTTCATCATTTTAAATACGTTACAAATATGAGAATTAAAAAGCAACAGCAGCAGTCGCAGAATGACGGGCACAAATAAATGCCAAGCAGTGTTGTATAGCGTTGCAATTGGTCGCAGTTGTGCAGAGCTGCTTTTGTGTTTTCTTATCGATATACACAACGGGAGAGAGCGCTATGCTAAACCAGGGCTGCAAGTTTTATCTGGCAACGCTGTAACAAAGCGCGCCCAATTTGAATAAGCAAAGCTTTCGAATTTTGCTACAAAACATAAATTGTTAAATTTTGAGTGATAAATACATTTTATTCTTAAAATAATACAATTTATAAATATATTTGTCATAAACTCATACTAAATATAAAGAGAAGAAAAAATTAATCCAAAATTAATTTTGGAGCAAGGCAAAAAATTAGCAAAATGTTGAGTAAAATATTGTATTTATTATTTTTGGAGTTTGTATAATTTTCAATCGAATGTACAAATATACATATGTAAAAAATATCTATGTTTTGAATGCACACCATTGAGGGGAATGTTTGTTATTAATAATGTTTTGCATCTTACAAGTCACACATAATACAGATGAATAAATGAATATCAAATGGAGAGTACCGTTATTACTAATTACTAGATAAATTTATAGATAGATATATGGTATATATAGCATACATAACAATTTGTTGTTCACATTATCCAATAGTCAAATACTCTACAATCATTACTAGTTACTGTCACGGCCAATGTATCTTATCTTTCATATATTATCATATATAATAATATATGTGAATATATTTAATTTTAAAGCTTTTCAATCCTTGCAGCAGCAATAAACATTATCGCTGGAGCTAGCTGGTGTGGTCGGCACACTGTGACCCGTCGTCGTCTTTTGGGGCTTACTATAAGAATGCGGACCACGCATAAAAACATCGATGAGCTGACAATGCGAGCTGCACAAAATCAAAATAAAAATACAAATTCAAATTAAACATTTTTTGAAATACTCTTCGTCGCTGCGATTACCTCATGGTTATATCCAGATCGGTAACAACCTCGCCATCACAATTCCAGCTGGAATATTCCGAACTGAGCTCATCGCTGCCACTTTGGGCAATCGGCTGACGGGAGCCGGCAATACTCGGACTCTCTTCTGCCGTAGCCGCTGTCAGTGTACGGAAAATGAACTTTGTCGTGCGATAAACCTCCACAAACGGTAAATTACGCTGCGAACATAATTAAAATGTAATAATTATGTGGATGACTAATATATATATATATATATACATATATATATACAGTTGCGAATGAAATAATAGCACTACTCTCACAAGAAATGTGTCTTATTTAAATTTTTAAGTTTAAGTAAAAAGTACATAATTTTACTCACGGCCTTAAACTGATTGCAATTTAATTAAAATTCAAATTAAAAAATGATTTTTTAACAAAAAGGAAGAAAATTAACAACAACAAAAGTAATGGCAGTAAGTTTTAAGAGTACACTTAGAATTATGACAATTAGAAATAAATAAATGAGTTATATAAAAAATACGTATTTTTAAAATATATTTTATTATATTATATTTTTGATTCGTAAGAATAAATGTTGTAGTGGCGCTGTTGTTCTTTGTACATATATATATATATATATATTTTTTTACTTAAAATTCCAATATGCCTAGTATATATATATATACTTACAATATCGCCTGTACGTCCCGCCGTATTCAGGAGAAACCGCAGATTGTTCACCAACGAAGTTTTGCGCACGAGAATCAGATCGAGGCAGCCATCGCCCAGGTGACTGTAGCGCGCGATGCCATTGGGACTGCGGGCACAGGCACACGTGATGTTGGCGCCGCAAATCATAAAGAAATTGCCCCGTATCACCTTCCACTGGCGTCCGCTGCGTACACTCAAACTGGAGGCATACCAATCCGATGGCTGCAGCGGGAGACTAAAGAGACCCGGTAATCGCGGACGCAACAGGCTCCTTTCACTTGTGGCATTCAACAGCAGCTGTGGATTGGCCTGCTGATGATGTAGCGGATCATTGTGTGGCAGCTCCTGTGGAGGTTGCTCTTGCTCCTGCTCCTGCTCGTTCTCCTGCTGAGGTTGCTCCTGCTTCTGCTGAGGCTTGTTGGCTTGTTCCTCGTCCAGTTGCTTCTCCTGCTCCTCCTCCTCTTCCTGTTGCTTCTCCTGAACCTGCTCCTCCTCAGTGTCATGCTCAAAGAGCGTGGAACGCTGGTCGAGCAGCGAGGAGCTGGCAATGCTGCAACGCGCACAATTCGCATAGCAAACGGATCGTTCGTCCTCGAGCAACGGACTAACCGAATTCTGTGGCGTCGTCACCGCTGATTCCGTGGGCTCCTCGAGCAGCTGCAGCTCGGCATCGTAGCCCCGATTGCTAATGAATGCCTTGACGCCGCTATACTCATAGCGCTTGGTGCCCATCCACCGATACTGTTCGCTCGTCGCAGCCACATCACCGAGATACCCATAGCTGAGCACACTGGCACAGAAACGGAGCAGACTTCGATTGTTGCTCACGCTGCACACGTCCAAGCCACGTCGCTGGCCGAGCAGCACATGGATCGCTGCCGTTCGCACATCCGCCGTGCCATGCATGCTATAAACGATGGTGTCCGTGCTGCCGGCGGGTATAATGGCGACGGGTAAGCTCGGTCGTGGTATATACGCCGGTCGCTGCTCATCCAGGCCCAAATCACGCATCCGGCGAAACAACAGACCATTGATGACCTCGGCCACAGTGCCATCGCCACCCACACAGCACACAGCATCATAGCAGCTGAGCTCGTGGCTGAGGAGTATATCACGTATTTGATTCGCACGCTGTGTCGTTATGCAGGTGGCATCGATGCCGGCCAGCTGAAAGAGAGGACGCACCAGACGCTCATAGGTATTGGCGCCCGCCTTCCGGCCCCCATACGGATTGATGAAGACGAGCAATCGACGCACTCGATGCAGCAGTCGTCGCTGCACGGCACATTGCCACTGACGCACAATGTACGCATCCGCATTGTAGAAGGTCAGGCGACGTAGTTGCCAGCGATTGCAATCCGTTTTGGATTTAGTCAGACGTTGCGCATAGTTGATGGTTAGAAATTGCGACGTTGGCTTGGCGGCAACAATATCGCCTCCTCCTCCATTCACATCCATCAGCTGGGGCGACTTGAGGCTCTCCTGTTTCGTTTGGCCCGCGCACACACTGATGATGTCGTCCATGTTCAGGATGTGACTGTGTGGACCATAGTCATAGCCAGCACATTTGTCATTCGCCAATTGTTGTTCGGGTGGCAGTGGCGCTTGTTTGCGCACCTCGTCGTTCTTATTTGTGGCACGTTGCATACGCTCCCAGACGAGATGGTCGCCGTGCAACAGCACCCGATAGCTCTTCTTCTTCAGCTGAAAGTTATTCAGCAGCACATCCGCGGTGCAGTCGCTGTGCGTCATCTTGTTCGGATCACTTTGTCTCTGCAAAAAAAAACACATAATAATGTGAGGTGAGAAAGCGGCAACATTAGCTAAAGAAAAATACAAGAAAAAAAAACTGGTTTCCATTAGAATTGCGTACTCTTTTTAACTTGGCTGTAAAGTTGGGGGTCTCGTGTTGAGGAGGGGACTGGAACTCATTGCAATAAATCATTGTTACATTCACTTTTTGTTGCATACCCATTATAAAATGTTTAACGAAGCGTATATGTGCAAAACTCGTATTTATCGATAAATATCGATATAGTTTTGTTATCTTTTAAGTGTATACGAATTAAGCAATTCAAATATGATTTTATATGATTTTAGTTTAATTCTACCTTACCCAAATAGCTAGGCATGTCATAAGATTTTGTTTCTGATTGTTTCGCCAAAATTTAAAATTTAAATATACATTTTTTTTCGTTATTAGCTAAACACAATCTAAAAAAAATTGACAACTATAAAGCTAGCAACACCGCAATTTGCCAATTAGTAAACGGATCAAAGTTTAAAGTACTTTTATGAATACTTTCCATAAGCTGTAAGGCAATAATTTTGAAATACAAACACAATATGCACTCGCATTAAAGTGATTTACGACGCAATTTTGAAAAATAACAATTGGAGAATGCACAAAACAAAAGTGATTCACGACACAACAAATAAAGACAAGAATGCAATTTGTAATTTGTGTGTGTGTGTGTGCAAGTAGAGGATATGTTTTAGTCGAGCACTCGCGACCAGAGCTCTCTTACTTGTTTCGATGACAACTCGAGTGACAAAGCAGCAGCAACAACTGCTCTTTTCAACAACCTGGGTACAATAATGAACCTTTAGAGCGTTTGTGAGATCGGATCATTGACAAAGCCTCAACAACACGATAGGAATTGTTTTTTTTAAATGTCATTAGCAGGCGTATGTTAATTGCAAATTCAAATTGTTTTTCGCTCAGTGAACCAAAAAAGGCTCATTAAAGGCCACAAATATATATATAGAATACAACACTAAATATAACAAAACATAATTATTAATTTAAGACGCTTTGGTGGCAAATGAATAATGCTACTTTGTTGTTTATTTTTTTTATCAGCAGCAGCAAAGTTATAAAGATAACTGCAAAATTGACGACGATCGATTTTAAGAAATTTTAACTTACACATAAATGCAAACGTATTTTTCTTTTTCTTTCAGCCACGTCACAAAATGCAGTTCTCAATTTCTGATGTTGATAAGAAAATTCCAGCAACAATTTTCAATGACATTTTAATGTCATGTATTACACATTGCTGATTATTTTTTCAAAAAAAAGCGAAACAAAATGAAGATAAAAAGAATGTAAAAGATACTTCAGCAAACTCGTTTCTGACGCTCGCCATAATGTTTAAGTCCACAGAGGCAGAACAAATAAAAAATCTGAGAAGCCTTTGGCTTGTGGAGAGCAGATCAAACAGAACTCGTGTCACAAATGTGCAAAAAGCTGCACAAATAATATACAATGTTTATTTAGTCGCCAAGTGGTAAAAATATGCCACTAAGGCAACTACGGTGGCCTTCACAGCAACAAAAGTACTTCAAATATCACTAACATTCGCTGCTGCTGTTAATTAGCTGCGCTAACTTTACTTTAATACACGTTGGAAACTAGAAACAAGTTAGAATGCTTTAATCGAGATGAAACGACTAACAGATACCTTCTTAAAAACATGATAGCCTTGCTGTTTGTAGTTTGATCAAATTGATTGAACGTTTTTATTAATAAAATCTTAATTTTTCTTAATTTTTACAATTGATATATTCTTTACAATTGTGTAGTTTATTGCTATCGTAAATCGATTTGTATCGACATTCACCCGGTTGCAGTTATCGATATAAAGAAATAAACTTTATCAGCCTAAGATATACGAACACGAGTACAAAATAAAGTTTATACCTCTTCTAAATCGACTTGGTTGTCGATGCTAATCAATGATGCTTTTTTCCGCCTGTTACACAGAGTATAAACAGGTATATTTTGCTGAAGAATGATGGACTACAAAATACCTTAAGTGGAGAGATTAAATGCATAAATATATATATATATATATATATATATATATATATATATATATATATAATTTTGAAGATTATTCCTTAATTTAATTTATATTCCTCTTTCATATCTTCAAGAAGTTAATTTAATATTTTCGACACTTATCTAAATCATTGAAATAAAATGTTGTCTGTGTCTTATAATATTCTTTTATTTAAAAATGTTTTAATATATTATATACATTTTTAGAATCATTTAACTCGGATTTGTTTAAGTTCAGCTTTCGCTAATTATACTGTGGTGAAATTTAAGATTTGTATATGGACATAGACAGTAAATAGAATTATTTACTTTTGGAATTGGAATAATCGCTAAGCGTGATCGCTGTACAAATTGATGTACGTATAATTTAGCTATTTTATGTAGCGATAAAAAGCATGTCAAATGATGCAAAAGTTAATGTTAGACATTTGTAGTCATCTACAATGATTATACACAGGGTATAAAAAAAAGAAGCAGAACCCGCATAATTTTCACAGCCCAGCGAATCGAAGCACGTTTTGAGTCAACGCGTCGAATGAGCGACGACGTTCAAGGTTAACCAGCGGCACCCGAAGCGAGGCCAAAACTCTGTTTTAGAATCGATTCAATTTGGCGGAGCAGATGAAGCTGCGTAGGGTCAACAACAACAACAACAACAACAACAACAGCAGCAGCAGCAACAACAACAACTATTTTCAGTGTAGCTATAAGAAACGAGTTCCTCTCTGCTCCACCAAGTTGCGTGCAGCTTTTGCTGACCTTCGCCTTGAATTGCAGCGCGTTTTTTGTTGTTGTTCGTTTCCTTTGCTTGATTTTGAACTGCGTCGACTCGCTTGACCGAGTAGAGCTAATGTCAACTACTAGCCAAATCGAAGGTCAGCCAAGTCATAATTATAGCCGTGTACACATCTGGTCCAGTTTAAGACACAAAATTAGCATGCAAATTGTTTTTTTAGTTTTGTTCAGTTGAGCTGTGAATTCGTTTTGTGCATTTCAAGCTGACAAATAGAGAAATTAATGCATATAGACTCAGAAAAAGAATGTAGAAAATTGGCATACTCTTGGCATCAAGTATTTTTGTCAAAATTATATTAGAGAAAAATGTATGTGTTTAATGATAATAATATGGCATTTCAGATTTAAACAATATATCTTATAAATAACAGCCGCAGCTCAGTTTGCACTTACTTCTTCCGTATTTGAAATTCACAATTAACCTGAATACATTCCGAACTTGAATTTTGATTTTAGGTGCGAATGACGAGTGTTATTGTTAAAGGCCAAAACCTTTCTGAACTCAAGTGGCAAACAAACGATAAGAATCGATAAGCTTTTGCGGTTGTTGTGTGGCGTTAAAATTTGCACATCGCATTGGAAAACCAAATATTAACACGACCTCTTTTCTCCTACTTTCAGCTAAAAGAAAAGAAAATCATTTGTTTTTCAGTAATTTTTAAGCAACGCTGTTAATTACCCTTTTCACTTGCAATTAGCTAAAAATCTCATTAAAGCGCTTTAATTTTCTGTGTATTTTGACCTTTGCTATTGCTTGCCAAAAATTAATTATAGTTTACTATATGAGTAATGCCAAAAAAAAAATACATTATAAAAACAAGCAATTGAAACAAATCAAAAGGATAAAACAGATCGCATAATTATTTTAAGCTTCTATGAATCACAAATAAATTCGTAGAAAATCCTACATAAAGATAAAGATATGGGATTTCAACAAACAGCTAAAAATTGTATCAAAATGAAATTTGAGCGCGCGTCGAAGCGAAATTTATCGCAAAGTTCTTATCGCATGTCATGCGAACTGTTTTATAATATTGTAAACTGCTATTAACAGTGATTAATCAGAAATCATTTGGAATGTGCAGGAATTAGAATTGTTATTGTTAATTTTTTATGATATGACATTTTTTAAATCGATTTGAAAGTTAAAATATGTAATATTATTATCTTGTGACTATAGTCTCAAGCTGTAGCGTTTGGATAAATAACATATAAATATAGAAAATAAAAATAGTAATAATAAATAAAATATAATTATAAACTTTTAAATTAAAGCTCGAAGGCTCTAGCTGCTATTTATTTTTTAAGCCGGACTTTGAAATCGCTTTGTATTTTTGATCAGATTCTGTAATAAATTTTAGTCATTACTCTATTATATATATTTTTTTGTTGCAGTAAACAATGTTAGCAAATCTAGCGTTTTGTTACGATAAATCTCCTAAATGTTGTCATTAGTGAATCACGCAACAGAATTTATTTGATGAAAATCCAAACATGCAAATAATTTAAGCACGATTCCATTTTTATATTTATTACATATACACTAGTAGGCAAAAGTATTTTGACAAAATGTATTTGTGACTATCATTATGAAACGATAAATAATAAATGCTCAAATTAAAGAGCTAATTCACCAACTGTAAATATGCAAAATTGTTTAGACTTTTTATTTTGCTGATAATAATTTCGCATGGATCTGCTTGTCAAAATACTTTTGCCTGCTAGTGTGATGTGTGTTTATCTCAGGTTTTTTGCAATCTTATCCCGCGCTCTAAGCCAAAACATTAAAGTGCCTTAGCACTTAGCTTGGAAACTTGGACGCTTATCTGTTTTAAATGTCAAGTGAAATTAAATGAAATGTGGGCCAAAGACACCACTTGTAATTAAAAATCGATTTGTTTGCAAATATTTTATTCAACTTTGGTATTGAACTTTGTGAATCATGTATATTTATCAGTTATCATGTTATCAATACGCATTTAGCATTTAATTCAGTCGAAAAGAAAAACAATTAAACACCTTTGCATTACTCTGTGTGTTTTGCCTTTGAAGTTAAGCGGGATCATTATAATTATGAGCCGGTTGTTTTTTTATTTTATTTTATTATAGATAAGTAACACTCATAACACTCACATAGATTGGCGAAAACTCTATCAGAGAAATTGATTAGAACTGAAATTTGTTTTGCAAAATAGAGAAATAAATATTTGGAAAACATATACATTTCCTAACTTGTTGATATAAATATTTTACAGATCAAAAATTGCAAATGCTTCAAGTATTTTTTCCTCTCTTCCACTCTTTTTAAAATTCAAATCCTGAACAAATTTTCAAGTTTGTCAATAAATATATAAAGGGGATATGTATTTTAATACATGTTCTTAAACTTTTATTTTTTTGTTTCTAAACTTTTCAGTTGTATTTCTTTTCATTTTTGAAATTTATTTTTATCTTGTACATTTTTTAATCCTTTTAAAATATGTAAATATATATATTTTATTGAAAAGCAAAAAAGTAGTGAAGAGTCACTTGAACTTCTGAATAAACTTGACCCGCTTAACATATTCATAGCTGACCTTTTGGACATACACGCAACCCATTAAAAGAGACGTAATATTTTATATTTTATATTTATATTACGCACGAAATGCTTTAGAATTTAATCAATATTAGTTGACAAATGCGTGCGTATTTAGAATAACACAAAAATAAATGGAATTATACGCTTTGAATAACAAATTTCTAATTGTTAGAGAATCTTCTTTTATTTTAATATCTGTTTAAAAGGCTTTCCAATATATACGTTTTAGAAATCCTCTTCAATCTATATTTAAAGAGATTATTAAACAATTATGTGACGTACACAAAAAATCTAATTATAATTATTCTCAAATTAGAATCAAATACGCAAATGTAGAAAGTGTAAAATTTAACGTATCTCGAGCTTAAAGCAGGAACGCATGATATGTATGCCTCTTGCTCTCGCCTACAGCGCTGCAATGCAAAACAGAATTACAAATAAACAATAGACTCACATAAATAAAACGTCACCCGCTCGGAGTCGCAGTAAGAAAAGAAGAGAAAGAGAGAGAGAGAGAGAAGAAATACACACACACCGACACGCACATTACGCCAAGCACCGTTATCAGAACACAGCTGGGGCCGCAACAATAACACCCCATAGGAATGAAAGCACATACATTGATACATATATATTCTCTTCTTGATTTGCCTACGCATTGTCTACTTCAATTCCAATACTTAATGAAAGCAGCTGGTGTGTGGGTTTTTTTTTAGGTTCATGCGTACATATTCTTATGTTTACGGCGTTTAGAATGCCGGCAGTTGATTGTTATTCAAATTATGTAAATTACCTTGTACATATTTTGTATATCCGTGTATCCATGTAATTATTGGTGCACATACGTACATAAATTGCAGTTACGTTTTTGGTCTTGTTGGGAAATCAAGAAAATCCGATATGCATTGCAATTTCTCACTACACGACACACACACACACACACACGCACACGCGAAGCTCGACACATGCACGCAAACTGCAGTGTTAACGGCTGTTTTCGAACACTTGTCTGCGCTGTTCAATTGCAGGTGCAGTTATACAACACTATTCACTTAATACTACTGCAACATTATCAGAAAATTTACTAACGTTAATCTAGAACTACACAATAAGAAAAACACCAAGCGCTTGTGGTGGCGAAGCACAGCAACGTGACCCTCCCACCGGAAAAGCTAAGAGAATACTAAAATAATGTGCGCAACAGTGTGACCAGTCGTCGCCAGCGAACTAATACCACAAAAAGTTTACAAAGAATAATTTAAATTCGATTAACGCATAAAGTACTGTCCGTTAATAAAATACCTGGAAAAAGAGTGCATTTGTAATATGTCAAATCTAAAATAAATAGTCAAAAACAAAAAAAAAAACACAACATTCACACAGTTTCAATCATGTTATTCTAAAAAATAGTTATAAAATTAATGTTTTTTTTTGCGCCTTAATATGAGTAAGTAACATTTGCCAAACACTAACTAACAGTGTTTTCTTATACCACCCCTGAGGCAGGTACTCCCTGTGAGAAGTGTAAAACTTGTCCTTGTCGGCCAAAACAGGAAACTCCGCCTTCTTCCAAGAGTCCAACACAGCGACAATCCCTGTCAGAGCAACAACAGCGAACCACTTTGAATCGCTTGACTGAACAACCAACATTATCACCTCAACAGCAAGAACAGCAGCGAGCGTATTTGTATCGCGGAACTGAACGATCAACAATATCATCCAACCGACCACAAGAACAGCAGCGATTGTATTCGTGTCGGGAAACTGAACAAGCGTTCCCCCAACTTCAAGAACAACTGCGATCATATTCGTATCGCGAGGCTGATCGACCATCCTTAGCATCCAGACAAGCACAGCAACAACCGGGATCACCTTCGTATCGCGGGACTGAACAATCATCCATCGCATCCCCCCGACAATACGAACCACATCGATCTAGTTCGTGTCGCGCAACTCAACAAGCAATACCATATAGCCGACAACAAGAACAACAGCGATCATATTCGTATCGTCCGACTGAACAATCTTTAGCAGCCCCCCAACAAAAAGAACTACATCGAACAAATTCGAATTGCTCGTCTGAATTAGAAATAGCAACCTCCCGACATCCAGAGGACTCACATCGAACAACAACATCATCCACCCGAAAAGAATCACATCGAACAAGTTCGTGTCGAACGACACAATCAATACCATTCACTCGACAACAAGAAGAACAGCAATTAAATTCGTATTGCTCGAGTGAACTAGAAATACCAAGCACCCGACAACAAGAACTCCATCAATCAAAATCGTCTCGAGCGACTCCACAACTAATCGCATCCAATCGACCACCAGAGGAACATCTCTCAAATTCGTATGGCTCAAGTGAAATAGAACAAACTCGATCAAATTCGGATCGAGCAACTCAACAAAGAATACCATCCACCCGACAACAAGAACAACAGCGTTCATATTCAAGTCGATCGACTGAGCATTCAACGGCATCCCCTCAAGATCAAGAAAAACAACGATTACATTCGTATCGAGCGACTGAGCACTCAGTAGCATCTCTTCAAGAGCAGGAGCAACAGCGATTAAAGTCGTGTCGAGCAACTGAACAATCGGTAGCATCCACCCGACAACAAGAACAACAGCGTTCATATTCGCGTCGATCAACTGAGCATTCAACGGCATCCCCTCAAGATCAAGAAAAACAACGATTACATTCGTATCGAGCGACTGAGCACTCAGTAGCATCTCTTCAAGAGCAGGAGCAACAGCGATTAAAGTCGTGTCGAGGAACTGAACAGTCGGTAGCATCCCCTCAACAACAGCGATCAAATTCATATCCTACGTCTGATCAGACGATAGCATCCCCACAACAACAACAAGAATACGAGCCCCTTGCTCGTTTAAATAGTACGCCTGAGCAACAAGTAGAATCCCCCCGAAGAACGAATCGACAATCAACTTCGCGTCGAGGGACTGAGAGTGCAATGGCTTCTCCCCGACGACGCGAGTCACGGCAAACAAACACGTGTACGCCTGATCAAGTAACGCCTCAACGAACGGAACCACAGCCAACAACTTCGTATTATTCCAATGAGCAATTGATCTCATCCCAACAACAGCAACTGCAACAGCAATCGCAACAGCAACCACAACAGCAACAGGTCATATGTGATCAACATATATGTGCGCCGCGAGGGGGGCAGGCAGCTCAACCGATGCAGGCAGCACAGATGGAAGGCAGACCGCGCGTCGACTGTCTCTGTTCGGCTAATCGAGCTAATCGCGGTCAAAAGAATCAAGCACCATTCCAGGCGCCACTGGCCGATACCTACACCTGTTCGCGTCCACGACCCGAGCCGTCGCGACGAGTCACCCCCGTAGAGGAGCTGTGCACCTGCAAGGCAAGGTCTGCGCCGCCGCAGTGCGAATGTGCGCCGCCAGTGGCAGTGCAAGAACAGATACGTAGACCGCTAACACATGCGCACATCTCATGTGGCCAGCCAACGCAACATATAAGGGCTCAATATACCAATGAAAATCAACGCACTAAACCAGCCATATGTGGACATTGTCAATCCACAAACAAGAAGAAAAAGTGCAATATACAATGAGAGCAAAAGGGAGTAACACAGGGAGTGCGCTGGCAAAACAACAGAGTATTTTAAAAATATGTAAATTATATTTGGCATAAATCATATAAATACATCAGACACCTTCTTGGGGTTGGCAAAGGTGTATCACAAATAAGACGAATCTTGTAATAAACAGAAGATTGAGCATAGTTGGACAGGCATCGCAGGGACTGTGCCCGCAAATGAGCACATTATTATTTTAAAATATATCAAAATTTACATTATGAACATTTAAAATAACAATAAAAAACTATAACCCAACAAACAAAACGAGGAAAATTATTTAAACTATAAAATGAAAAAATCACAGTAGGCGTCACAGGGACTGACTGTATCCGAAAATACGTGAAAATAAAATTATATACATTTTGGCATACATACAAAAATCATAATATCAATTTAATTAAATGTAATTGGCAGCAGGCATCCGTCAAGATGAGCAATCACTCACAACCCGCTATCGGCTGTTGTTGCCCGCCAAGCAGCACTAATTTGGCAATCGAGCCAGTTAGGCAAGTGCCATGTGTCGGCGCACAGGGTCAAAATGGTGAGCCGCGTTATGGGCCACCACTACCATCGCCACCACTTGTGTACAGGAGACCTACAAATCAAAGGGTGTGCAATCATTGCAAGCGCAAGGGCAAAAAGAGGTGTAGCATTCAATGAGCGACGCTTATACAAATCAACTCAACACAAGCAATCTCAGCTGGCATTCCAAATTTTCAGTATTTAAAAAATCATTTCGAAAATTTCCACTTCCAATTACATACCCCCTAAGCATTAAGGATGTCCTCGCCAAATAAAGGAGCTAAAGGAACTCGTTCACAGTGCCTTTGCGCACCAGTGCAACAACGGCAACAGCAACAACAGCAGCAGCAGCAGGCGACACCTGTGCAGCAAGAGACAGCCAATCAGATTTGCGCTTGCACATTGCCACAACAGCAATCGCAACAGGTTACACCTGTGCAGCGAGAGATCATACGAATTCCCTGCGATTCTGGACCAGCTAACAGCCAACAGCAACGGGTTACCTGCAGTTCGGCGCCAGTTGCAGCTGCCAATCAGAAATACTGTTGCACTAAAATCCAACAACAGCAGCAGCAAGTGCAACAACAACAGGCTAGAGCCGTGCAGCAAGAGACAGCTAATCAGAATTGCATTTGCGCTCCATTGCCACAACAGCAACCGCAACAACAGCTCAGAACCGTGCAGGAAGAGGCAGCCAATCAGAATTGCGCTTGCACTCCATTGCCACAACAGCAACAACAGTCTAGAGCAATGCAGCAAGAGATTATGCGAGATCAATGTGATAACGGATCAGCTGCAGCAGCCAATCAGAATTACGGCTGTTGTCGTCAGCGGAGAAAATCGAAATGCAGCATACAATAATGATGTTATCGAAAAGTTAGCAAGGCAGACGATGCAATTGAAGGCGATAAATTGTACATGGAAACAGATCACTGAATTGTTATCGAAATCGAAACGTTGTTATCGCAGGTTGCAATCGAAAATCCAAACAGAGCAGGCATCATAAATTGGAGAAAATGTTCAATAAATTGCGTATCTTCCGAAATGTTGACAGCCAAAATTTTATAGTATTTTTTTTTAAGCGCAAATCACACAAATGACGTGCAATGGGCACAGCGCCCTATTTTCCAAAACGCGACTGTCCCTGTCCACGGCGATGTCACCCAGAATGTGACATCCGGCACGGACCATATCGCAGCCGACACGGTTTCATCTATCGGACTCCGGCACTTTCCAAAGGCCAACCACGACGTGGCCGCACAAATACTGAAGTCGTCTACCGTCCAGTGGGACGAACTTCACTTCGTCAGGTTTGTTTTTCATCTATATATATATGATATTAAACCTTTCGATTTTTGAGGCCACAATCGTGCATTATTATCGATGATCGATAGCAATTTAAATTAAAAAATTCATAACGTGTTTTTAATTTAACAAGGTGCCGAGATACTCGAATACGGATATTGATTACTGCTGCTGTCCATCGCCAGCTCCATCAGCTCCACCAGTGCGGCAAATGCGCTCCTCGAGCTCCATCAATTGCTGTTATCAGCCATCAGAGCCAAAGAAACCACGTCGCTGCAGAATAAATGAGTGCCAAGGAGCCCGCTACGGTCCAGTGACACAGTTGCCACCACCCGCTCTTCCTGTACCATCGCGTTGGACTCCACCGGCTCAGAATCCATCCAGTTTTCCGATTCCCGACGAGATGCCCGATGAGTCACGTGATCCGTATTATAACTACGATCGTAATCAGCATCAAGCGGTGAACACGTTGGCTAATTTCGATCTGAATCGATTCGATCGAGATAGCGGCGGAAGTGCTCGCCGCAGAAATGTCAGCATACGGACATGCATCGACTATGATTATGATGCTGGAAATCATGTTAACCCGCACCCTCCTTTCGCACAAGACTCACTGATGCCAGCCCATCTCATTCCATGTCCTTACCCGAATCAACCTGCTCAACGTAATCTATATCCTTCACACCAAATGGATCAAATGCCGCATTCCTCGCGACAGAATGACTTCAGCTTTATTCCACGTGCCTTCCGTCGCTAGGTAAATTTTAAATTTCGATAATAAAAAAATACCAAGCAATCAAAAAATACCGCAACACGTTGGTGCAATCTATCGGATGCCTATCGACCAGCCGCCATTTAAGGGAACAACAAGGCAAGAAGAAGCGCGCAGCGTGTATGCTGCATGAATTTGTGAAATCTGCAAATAGTTTAAAAAAACAAAAAAAAACTAAATAATGGATGAGGGAGACTATGATAATGATGAGTGAGTATTTATCTCTTGCATGTAAGCATATTGTCCAAAATTATCTGTGTAATATAAATTACCACACTTTAGCGTCGGCAATGATGATTTCGACGATGCCGATGAGGACGTAGACGAGGACATTGCTCAAGAGGAGGAAGTCGATAATATTGAGATAATTGCACCCGGCGGCACAGCTGGTGGCGGTGTGCCCAAATCGAAACGTATCACAACCAAATATATGACGAAATACGAACGTGCCCGTGTTCTGGGCACACGGGCTTTACAGATTGCGATGTGTGCACCGATTATGGTTGAACTGGATGGCGAAACGGATCCGCTGCAGATAGCCATGAAGGAGCTCAAGCAAAAGAAAATACCAATAATCATCAGACGCTATCTGCCCGATCATTCCTACGAGGATTGGAGCATAGACGAGCTGGTGATGGTGGATAATTGAGGTCGTCGTGGATAGATATATAATGATAGCTTCTAGAAATTTATAACTTTCGACAATTAAATAAAGTACTATAAGATTAAAACTTTAACTGTTTGTAGGATCGGAGAAATCTCCTTATATATTATTGTAATAACAAATTGTACTATGATGAAGATCAGCTCCAGGCATATCCCTTGCCACGCTGATAACAGATACGCTCCAGCAGTCCAACGGCATGTGGTCCTGTCTTACAGATGGCGCCCACTACGGCGGGCAGCAAACCACACTCGGATAGATTCTGTTCGCCAAACACCTGGCCGGAGCCGAGTTGATCCTCCTCCGCTGCCTTGGCTGGTTCCGATTCCAGCAGCTTTTGTGTAGCCTTGCTAAACGAGAGGGTATTGCTGCTGCTAGCCAATGTGGCGCTAAATGTCTCGCGCGTCTCACAGAGCAACATTGCGACGCTGGGCAGGAATGTGGGCAGCAGGAGTCCCTTGATATCGATGCTATAATAATCGATGCCATCCAGACGCACCTTCTTCGAACGTGGCACCAAATGCTGCATGGTCGCCTTGGGAAAGGCAACGGGTGCGATGAGCGTGGGCGGAACACCGGCCAGGCGACCAACGCTGGTGATGGTGCTCTTCGCATTCAGTAGATAGCTAAAGAATCCCTGGCACTCGACGCCCTCAATGAGCAGCAGCGAATTATCACTGAAATCCTCGCGCATTTCAGCTGCCTGCTGACGGCGCGCGTGGCTGCTTTGAATCCTTCGCAGTTCGCGCTCATCCACGCCCAAACTCTCCAGCCACTCGTCATCGTCATCGTCCTCATCATCATCATCAGCCTGCTCCTGATCCGTCTCATGTTCCACTTGTTTCTCATTGACATCAGTCTCTTCGTTGAAGCTGCTATTTGGCTCACCAGTAGCATCTCTTTTCAGCGGCATGCTGTACTCGATGCCCTCCTGGCGCAGAGCATTCCGCATGCCCCGCGTCGATGGTGTGACGAGAGCATGCGTCTCAGCGCGTCCACCGCTTCCCGCTGCTCGAAAGAGGACTGTAAACGTGTTGGCACACAAATAGAAATACGGACACTGTCGGGCACGCAGCTGCTGGAAGAGACCACGAAAACTGTAATCCCATTCCTCGGCTAAGGCTTTGCGCTCCCGCTCGCCAATTGCGATGCCGTTGTTCTCCTTGGCGCTGCGCGGAAAGAGCGTCAGCCAGGGCAGATGCGGATGTTGCCAGTAGTAGGTGCACTGATTGAAACGCGTCGCATCCGATATATCCAAGGTGCTCTCCGTCCTATCGGAGTCAAAGCAACGCACAAAACTCGTCAATCCGCTGGCCAGCTGGGAGGTCTTCAGCTGCGTCGCCGGCAACTCGGTGGGGCAAAAGAAACGCACTCGCGTCTTCAGACACCAGTCGATGGGCAGATGTGGCGTATGCTTTTGCCGTGCCGCCACAGCAGCATCATCTTCCTCATCCTCCTGGTTGACTCTGGCCTGCTGCAACAGCCGGGCAAACGCTTGTGCATCGAATTTCTGCAACACCAGTTTTGCTGGTGTTGTTCTCGTTTGCGCTTTCGCGTCATTTACTAAACTTGTAACCGTTGTGGTTTTAGTTTGGCCACTGATTGTTTCTTCTTGAACATCATCGGTTTTCTGTTTCTTGGCGCCATCTGTGGATCTGTAGGGGATACATTAGTTTTTGCTGCCAATTAGCTGATTTGAAATGAAAGGAAAGCAGAGTTATCTTACGAGCGTTGTCAATATCGTGTGATCTGGCAATTTTTAAAAGGAGCTAAAAATAGTTTGCTGTTGAATTTTTACTTTCCTTTAGCAACTTAAGCACATTTCAGCTTTTTTTTTTAGCCCTTAGTAAACATTTAGCTAATTTTGACAATAGCTGCCAACACTGATGAGGATAAATTTTTGAGTTACCAAAGCTTAAGGAGCACTGCATAGAAATGCAAGTACTGATACATATACAAGTCTTCAGTTCCTTATAAACTTATAAAGTCGTTTCGTTGGCGTTCTATGAAAAATAAACACTCACTTGGCAAATGGATTCTTGCGCTTTTGGGCAATTTTCGCTTCGAGCAGTTTACTTTTGTCGCTCTCATCTAGTTCGGGTCGTTTATTATTGTTATTGCTGCTTAAACGTGCCGCTAGCTGCTTCTTCTTTTGCTTCAGTCTTTGCAGCTTTATAAACTGTGAATTGTAAAATGATTTCGTTAAGTCAAGCGTAAAATTGTATTACGAGCAGCATTTAATACATCATCGGGCCGTGTCCATTTGGAGCTCAGACTTGTTTCGCTGGACATTATTGGATGAGTTCTAATAACTAAATAAAGAACAGCATTAGCAGTTGCTAAAAGTCCCGCGAAAAATGTTACTTGTGTTATTGTTGTTGTTTTGATGCAATATTGCAAAAACCAAAAAAAAAGTGCCCAAATAATTGATATTTATCGAACTGAAATTTTCGATAGTACACAATTTGATGTCCATCTCTAAAATAAAACAACGACCAACAGCTGAAGCTGAAAGCAGCTGCTTCTGCTAACTTCGTTTGTGGGATTTGTTTTTTTTTTGCAATTTCTTTCGACTAGTAATCGGCCGAAGAAGTTTGGAAATTATTATTTCTTTTTACAAAGCTGAAAAAGAATTACTGCTTATTGCTGCTTGCTGTATCGCAATTTTGACGAACTGCGAACGGAGCCCTGAGAAAGACGAGAAAAAGAAGAATCGAAAAACAAAACAATTTAAATATCGTTGGCTAAAAGAAAGATGGAAAAAGAAAACGGCAGCTTGTATGAAGTTTGTCGTGTGTGCGCCAATAAAATAAAGGACAAGACTCGCCAGCGGCAATTGTTCGCCTCTAAACGTAGCAAGTTACTAGAAAATCTAAAAATCATAACCGGAGTCGAGGTGAGTCAAATGTTTATTTTGGCAGCGACAATGAAGAAGAAGACAAAGTCTTTCGAATGGGAAAACTAGTGTAAACGTTTTTTAACAGCTATTGTTGTTTGCAGTTGTCGCAGTATGAAGGATTGCCGAATTTTATTTGCCATCGTTGCCACTCTGAGCTAGATTTGGCAATCAAGTTTCGGGAGCGCTGCATTTTCTCGCAACATTATCTGGAGAATTTGCTGCAAAAGAGCAACAAAGAGATTGTGTTTAATGCAGCGGCTCAAGAGCTCTACGAGGACTTAATCGACGAAGAGCAGCTCGAGTATGTTGATGAAGATGTGCAGGTAGTGGAACGCAACGATGACGTAGATGATGATGTGCCCGACGATTGCAGTGAAATGTTAACGATCGATGAGCTATCTCAATTCGAAGAATTCATTGAAGAGGGCGCGACGGAGGAACAGTCGAAAGCAGAGAAACGACATTTTGTACTGCTACAAGACACTCGACCCGCAAAGCGTTGCCGCAATTTCTTTATCTGTGAAGAATGTGGTGAATTTTTTAAGCGTCAGCCCGACTACAATGAGCATTTAAAGTGTCATCTGGAGTCCAAGGAGGCGAAACGGTTATTCGCATGCTGTCAATGTGGGGCGAACTTCAACAGCAGCAGTGCCCTAAGACAGCATCGACAGCAGGAGCATAACGGCCGTCGCCTCTTCAAATGTGCCACTTGCGGCGAAACATTCCTAGAGCACAGCGCCAAGCAACGTCACGAGATGTAAGTGGCGGCTAATCACTTAGCATCCCATATTCCAAATACTAATCACCATTTTATGCAATTGCAGCGCACACGGGAATGAGCGACCGTATCCTTGCCTGGAGTGCGATATGATATTCGCCAGCGTTTCAGATCTTCGCACACATTCCACTATTCATGCAAATCCCGAATTGAGGTAGGCGATACATTATCGTTTTCATTATCATTCTGAACGTTCTTATCCTTGCAGATGTGAGCTGTGTAATCAGGCCTTCGGGACACTCGAGCGTCTGAACGCTCACTCAAAGACATATAAACACAAACTGAGGGTGCAGCAAAAGCAGGATGAGCTCAATATGCTGTGTGGCGACGAGCTAGAAGAAATCGAGCTATGCTAATACATATATACAGTATTCACGCATATTTAATATTATAATTTATGTATTCAGTCTTAGCGTTTGTAATGCAATTTATTTTTTTATTTATTGTTTATTAGTTTACCCGATGTGATGGAAATCACAATTTCTTTTGATCTGCATTTAGAAACGCGAACAAACCTGTGAAACAGCGTTCTCGTTCATAACCTTTATTCGTAAGTATGAAATTGATTTTCGTTAATTAGAATTAATAATTATATTATTGTAAAATCGTAAGGTATATATAAATAACCCATAATGTGGCACTTTGCGGAAATTTTATTTTTGTTAATCGAAAACTGGGTCTAATGAATTTTTGTATTTATTTATAACTTTGAGATTAAATAGCAAACATTTAATATGTGGAAATGGAACTATGAGCGATAGATTAAAGTTGTGCAGATCTTTTTTAAATTAAAAAACGTACCTTTGTTTAAAAAATGATGAAAGAAATGTATATATATATTATTTCTAATTTTTAAATATATGTTACAACAGTAAAGATATTAGCAGAAGCTTTGCCTAACATAACATAAACATCTTAAAGCTTTGTGAAACTGCAAAAACAAAACTTGCGCCTGCGCCCTTGTCAGGGTGTACTCATATTCTTATCGACTTGGGTGAGAGCTCGTATATATGCTGTGCCAAATGGAAAATTGGTGTGTATTCGGTGTATTCAACTGGTTGTCAGCACATCACAGCGAGCTAGCGAGTGACCAGCGCAATATTGTGAAAATAATTCCAGCTGCTGCAGCTGAAAAATCAATAAAATACATTGAGATAAAACTCCTACGTAAGCAGGCGATAAGAAATGCGCAATATGCTGGTCCAACCTAAGCGAAGTAAGTTGACTACAAACTATCCGTGTATTATAGATTATTAATTGAAAAGGATATCAATTATAATATTTTTCGTTTCAGCCTTTGGTATGCTGCTTGGCTGCTTTATGCTGATGTTGGGCTCTGCCCGGGCTGAGGGGTACGAGACGAAGGACAGCATTTTTGCCGATGTGCTGCTGACGGAGCTGCTCAATCGCATGGATAACGATATGCAGGTGGGCTACTATGATGTGGACAACGAAGGAGATTTGGCAGCGGCTGCTGCAGCGGCAGCCAAGGACAATGTGGATTTGGTTTCGCGCTCGGAATACGCTCGCCTCTGCGATGGCGGCCACGATTGCCTGTTGCAATCGGAAAGCGCAAGTCCTTCGCTGCGGGACCAGGAGTTCCTACAACACAGCTCACTGTGGGGACATCAGTACGTGTCGGGTGGCATGGGCGAGATGCCAAATCGTTATAGTACAATTGTGAAGACCGATGCCAGCTTGCCCGCCTACTGCAATCCACCCAATCCCTGCCCCGAGGGCTACACCTTGGAGCAGCAGCAGGCAGCCGATTGTATTATGGATTTCGAAAATACGGCAAGTTTTTGTCGTGAATTCCAGGCGGCCCAGGAATGCACCTGTGACAGCGAGCATATGTTTGACTGTGCCGATCAGGAGAATGCATCTGGCACTGGAACTGGCGATGGCGATATTAATTCGGCCGTTGAGAAGTTCCTGTTGCATCAGTTTGGCAACGATAATGTCTTGGACAATGACAATGGTGTTGTAAAGAAGGCCGGCCATCTGCCTGGATTACCCAATCCTTTCCTCCAAGTGGGTCCAGGCGATCGTCTGCCCATTGCAGCTAAGAAGGGCAACATGCTGTTCCATTAAATATTTAGCCAATGATGAAATATGGCTTAAGAAAAAAAAAAAGAACATTAACCTTTGTGT
Source organism: Drosophila anomalipes (assembly GCA_035041615.1). Taxonomy (NCBI): domain Eukaryota; kingdom Metazoa; phylum Arthropoda; class Insecta; order Diptera; family Drosophilidae; genus Drosophila; species Drosophila anomalipes. The sequence continues at coordinate 17,697,120 of JAWNKZ010000064.1, forward strand.
TTTTAGTTTACTAGTTTGGACATTATTGAAGATACTATTTGTCTAACATTAATTATCACAGTCGTTTCTAAATGTTATCCCACATGCGTATATACTAATGGCTCATAGCAGCTTCCAAGAACCCATAGAAGTAACGTTATTCAAAATAAACTATGGCTTAAAGCCGAAAAACAAAAGCGAAGATTTTCTTTTGGAAGCAACAGGAAGCATATATAAATCGCTGATCAGCATTCCTAGCAAAGTTATGTTTTTGGTTTTTATGCAGTGTTTTTCAAATTGTTACCAAATATTATTTAGGAAAAATGTCTTTAAAATTGCACCAATTTCTTATAACGACTTCATTAAAGTCTGTGAAAAATCAATTTGAAAAAAAACTTAGTAAAAAAAGGTCATTTCGATAAAGCAATATTATTCTAGAACATATTCAAGAAAGTTGAATTAAAACTCCAACGGTTTTTAAAGAGAGGAAAATAACTGTTATTTTCTGTAAGACTTAGTTTTTTTTCTATATCCTCCATAAGAAATAGTTTTTATTAACTACCATTTAAAAATTAAAACAATTAAAACAAATAATATTTTTTTAATATTTTTAAATATATGAAAAATCTCATATATACATATGTAAAATGTATCCAAAAAGTTGACAGTAATTGAGTTATTTAGAAACTATTATAGCAAGATTCATGAATGTATATAAATAGGGATTTTTTTTTTGTTGCTGCACTTTCAAATCAGCTTTACAATGAGTATTATGTGTCAGCATTCACTAGTATTGTGTTTAGGTCGACAGTCCCACAAAGGGGAACGCCAGCATCACAATTTCTTAAAGCTAACCTAACAATTGATATAGTATGTATATAGTATGAACGTTGCTGTTGCCCATCGGGCTGACAATTCACTATTCGAAACTAACACTGGCAGTGTGATTAGCTAATCATAATATTCGTTGTGTGTTGACAAGGATCCTGCTATGTCCTTTCTACATATATATACAATTTAACAATAAATGTGTTTTTTTTTTTTGACTATAAACTCTAATTTTGATTCATCATTCATAAATGTTGTTCGTCCTTTATAAATTGCTAACTTAAGAGTAGTCTAAATAGATGTATTAATTATATGATCATAGGTAGTTTACAAACGTCCCGTGTTATTGCCAGCCACATTTTGACCCCAGGATACCTGATGCGGATTGCGGGTGGTCAAACGTAGGGAGTTACCATCGCCATCCTCATCGATGACGTGCTCGTAGCCCTGGTTGATGGTACCGCCGCCATTCGAGCCATAAATTTGCTACAAATAAAGAGTGAATCAATTAACGACAAGAAATTATTGGCATGATAAATTAATGTACGTTGGGACATTGAAGAAGATATCTCCCTGCCCTTAAGGTATGAGTATAAATATTTATTGTTGATTGAAAAGACAAGATAAGTCGATATAAATTATCATGAAGAACTAGTTGATAAATGTTTTAGTTCTGAATATATACTAACCAAAATTAATATTATAAGTTACTCGAAATATTAAAAATTAAAAACAGACTTTACTACTGCATTTCGCTATTTATATATATATATATATATATATATATATATATATATATATATCTTATAGTTCTCACTCACCTCTGCAGGTCCACCATTCACATTGAATACATCCTTGATGCTGATTCCTGCATTGGAAATGCGTCCGCTTCGCTGATTGGTCACAGCGCCATTGTTATTGACCTGTTTTCCAATAATACAAATTATAATTAATAAGAATAATAATAAGTAGCAATTGAGTGGGCGAATCCTTACCGGCACCGGCGCTGTGGTTATGCCATACTCATTTTTGGCGCCCAACGTTTGCATTGCCGATTTGCGTCGTTCCGCCATCACGGAGTTCTTCCTGACCTCCAGCGCACGGATGGTCTCTGCCCGCATGGTCAGGCGACGCGTGAGTATTGGCGTCGCCGGATTGTTCTCCGCATCCGCTGTTAGCTTGAGGAAACGCTTCTTGAACGCCACATCCAAGGTGCCAATTTGACGACGCGGCTGACGGGCTTTCTCCAAGTTTTGTATCGTCTTGCGTCGTGCGATGCGATCGGGTCCCGAACCGGAATCATTATCATAATCCCCATCGATACCCTGCAAGCGTTGCAGGTTCTTAACTATTTCCACCGCGTGCTGTAAAATAATGTTGCAATTATTACAGTTCATAATGAATTTTGTAATAGTATGTTTAGTCGCTATATATTCACCTTGTCTATTAATTGATCTTGGGTCAAGTCCTCTGATTTCTTTTTGCAGAAATTCAACTCTGTCGAGGCCAGGATGTGTGATAGGGTGCCAAAGCGATGGAACAACATGGCCGTAAATTGTATGACCAAAATTAAGGCAAAGAAGAAGACAAAAACCAAACCAATCGGCTCAAGTTGTAGATACTCCTTGGAAATGTGTACCTGTGCGAAGGTGTTTGAAAACCAATATTAGCAACAAACTTGGAGCGATCTCATTTTAATTTCGTTAGTAACATTTAACAACTGAACTGATTTTCCGGAAACGATATTGGGTTTAAGGCAGAACATAGTACCAGTTGTCGGTGATAATGCTATGTTTATGTGTGATTACCATACACAGTAAAAAAAATGTGGGCTTTGCTATCAAAATAAATATATACAATTATTTTAAGAAATTTGAAGAATTTTAACTAAATTTGCATATAATGCTTTTTGATTCTGCAATATATAGTTGAAATTATTACTTGTAAGATTTTATTATTAAAACACGTTAAAAATCTTTTCGAATTACAAAATGGAAACAATTAGATTAAGAAAGAAATTAAGCATTTCAATGTTTTGGAAAATTTAAATTAATATGAAAGTTAAGATGAAGGCGGTCAAAAATAAAACTTAATTTTATTTTTTATATTTATATTTATAATTTTTATAAACGAATTTTCACTTCAAATATAAAGTAAACAATTTTCTAAAAATTGGAAACCCACATTTTATAAGTGTGTATCAGTGTGTTATAGATTTATATGCCGGGGATTTGTATGAAGCATGCTTGAAACTGAGCTTGACTCCAGCATGTAGAAGTATTTACATACATCCAGTTTGGATATTTTCTATGTATTTTTTTATATTTATATTTGTTTTTGTTTAGGATTTATGGCATTTATGGCTGACAGTTTACCACCGTGTTGAGGATTAACTGTTAGAAACTGCATTTGATGTCATTTGATGTATTTGTTGCAATTGTAATGGTTGCTGCATTGGTACAAGTATGATATGGTATTGTTGTTGTTGTTGTTGTTTTTGGTGATATGCCAGAACCATTAGGATGGGTTTCAATAAACAGGATAAAACAAACAGGAAACGCCTTATAAACATTGTGTACAAAGTACATACATACATACATACATACATATAAAATCATTAGAAACATTCATTTTTGGGGTAAGTAGAGTATGTAACAGTGACTGTGAATTTGTTTGTATGTAAGGATCACATTAAACGCATAGTGTAAAACAGAGAGATAGAGAGTGAGAAAAGGGGTGGGCAACAGGAAGTTAGAGGTCCCTTGAAAAGATTGAGTTTTTTTTATTTTTTTTTCATTGTTTAGATAAGATTTACTGGGCGAACCCACAGAGCAAAACAGTTTTAGGATAGTAGTAACAAAAAAATAGTTGGTGATTAGAAATTTGTATTTGAATTATTTCATATACACCTCAGATGTCTCTTCGATATACGTAATGTTCGTTTTGACGCCCAACGGCCAAATAATATGCAATTTATCCTTATTCAATTGCAACAAGAAGACAATCAATACGAATAAGGCGTTGGCCATGAAAAACGCAAACACCGACTTATTGCGCAGCTCAATCAGATCGGAGGCTATGCGTTCCTAAACTCCTCGATCACGATATGAACGATACATATATATATATATATATATATATATATATGTGTTTATATATATATATATACATACAAAAAAAAGAGAGAGAACAAAAAAAGAAATTGTGTTAGTGTTGTTTGTCAAACTGTAAAATTACCTCCTGGGTGGACTCGTCATATGTTATATTCGTGCGCACGCCAAAGGGCCACTTGACGTGAATGTTATCCTTGTTCAACTGCAGCAGGAACACGATCAGCACGAACAGAGCGTTGATCATGAAGAACGCAAAGACCGACGAGTCGCGCAGCTCTTTGAGATCTTTTGCTATACGGGCCTACAAATAGTTCATCGCCAGGCGGTTGGAGAAGATTAAAAATTACCCTAACCTATTTATAATCTGATCATCAATATAAAAGGATGGCTAATATAAAAATTGTATAAATAAAATCCATAATATACTTCTTACATCTTTCGATCAAAATATCTAACCGAAATCGTAAAAATTATATGTTTCAGTTTATTATCAGCCTTGCGTCGAAAAATAAACAACAACAAAAATAGTTTATTATTTGGTGACATTCTATAAAAAGAGGTAGATTAGACAATAAACTATTTTTTTTTAGTTTAGGATAGATTTTTGAGATTATCGATGAAGTATTATATTTAAGTTTAATATATTTTTCCCTGGTGAAAATGTCAAGCAAATAGCAATTTTAAACTAAAATATAATATTTAATCGATAAACCCACAAAAGTCTTATCTATTTCTATTTCTTAAAAACTGGAAATCCAAAACCATAATTTTTAGGAACATTCCCAATAATTTTTATACTAATATAAAATTCTAAAGCCCCCACAAATTGAATCTCCTGGTTTGAGCTCATAATTTTCAATGGGATCAGAGTATTACGTAGACTGCAATTTTCCGAATTATAAAGCCAAATTTATAGCTATTTAAGTCTCACCTGCTCCACGGGATCATTGTCGATGGGATACAAGTACTGATCGATCAGATCCTTCCAGAATTGTATTTCCGAACTGGACAAAAAGTCCACCTCACCCTTGCGCACATCGGGATCCTCAATCCAATAGGGATTCGTTAGGAAGTCGCGTTCCTGTTTCGGTTCCGCAGAGGTATCCGAATCCGACACGTCTGATTCACCGCCTGATTTTTCCGCTACCGATGTGAGCAAATGATGATCCTTCGATCCACCCGAAGTGGTACGGCGTCTATTGTGACGCGAGGCATGATGACCATGTGGATCCACAGCACTCTCAATCGTATCAATGCGCTGCTTAATCGTGTCTAACGAATCGGCAATAGTAGTCAGCTGCTGTTTCTCATCTGAGGTCTTGCCATGGGTGCAGAATACACAACGGAATAAGCCCGCCAGCGAAAACTCAATGGAGCCCTCCTCATCATCGTTGTCACCGATGCCACTTTGCAGGAAACCCAACATGCTCTTCTGCTTCACACGCTTCTTGTTCTCCTCGGCTGCCTTCTTTTCCGCCTCCAATTCCTTTTTGGTTTTTTTGGCTACCACCTCGCGAGTGCCCCAGGAGACAACGTTCAGATTGATAATCGAATAGAGGATGAGCAGCAGATACATAGAGGGTATGGACAGCAAATAGATTAAGCCGCATGTTATGCACCAAAACTCTTGGGGATGCAAACATGCGGCTATAAAGAATGAGCCCACCATCGATATCAAAAAGATGGCCGATGGCGATCCGACACCGTCCTCACCCAACTGCAAAGCTGTGCCCACAATGACAGCCATCATAATCAGTGCATAGCACGTGGATAGCACCTGGGCAACAAACAGTTGTATATTCGATTTGCAGGTGAAACAGATGACCATAAATCCCAATATCGGCACAATATTATAGTGAAACGATGTCCAATTATCGATGCGAAAGGCGGCCACAAAAGCGCCCACCAACATAAGAAAGATTGTGCCCGGCCCCAAAATGGTGCCACCCATCAACATCATCTGATAGAAAACATATAGCAACGAGATGTTATCATTGATCTTAATCGTTCGCTTCGCATCACCCAAGAGATCCATGATGTTTGCTATGGTCGATGGCACCCAGCGACGTCGCTGATTGTAGAACTCATTGAAACCCTCCGGGCAGTGAGTGTAGGCATCCGAGGCAGCTGAATACTCCACTCGATAGCCACGTTGCAGCAGCAGGGTGCAGAGCCAACGATCCTCACCTTGATCGTACTGGACATAATGGCGGGCCTCTGTCGGTTTCGTTGTATACTTCTTCATCACATTGTCATCCATCAGTGCCTTGCCACGGAACAGTGAGAAGCATCCCGGTGAACACAAGACACATCCAATCATATGCTCGGTGGCCTTCTGCAGCCAATGACCAATAGCATACTCAAAGAGCTGATACCACACCATTGGCCCAGAGCCAACGGGATGAATGCGTCCGCAGGCTGCACCCAGATTCCGATTCTTCTTCATTAAATCCACGAGTAGAGTAACTGCATTCGGCTTGAAATCAATATCACCATCCAGTGTAAGCAAATAGGTATTCTCTGCAATCGCATCCTTGCGATCCACCGAAATGGGCAGTTCCATCAGACGATGTCCCAGCAGATAGTACATATACATGACCTGGGACCAACGCTTGCGATGACGTATCCGATCCTTATCCTTCAGATGTGCTATAAACTTGGTCTTACCAGGCAGCGTCCACATCAATCGACCGCCATAAGGTGTTGGGTATTTTTTAGGTGGCCTCAGTCGTATCGTTGTCTGATGAATCTCAGAGGCTGCCTCATCCATGGTGGCAATCAGGAGTTTAACGAAACGATTGCATTGAATATCATCATCACTGTGATCCGATATCTCAAAGGCATCATCGAAAAATATGTGAGCTGTACGAATAAGTTTCAATGATTATTTAATTTAAGTGGGTAGATATGTTCACCTACTCTCAAATTCATAGTAGTCCGGATCGAGGACACGCAAATACTTTTGTGCCACACGCCGGGCACACTGATCCTCGTCCATGCGCATAATGCTCTTCAAGAACTCGATCATTTCATCTTTGGTTTCATGCCACATGGTGGCGCAAGTGTAGATCCGAGTTATATTATCCGATGATTTAATCGACGGCTTATTTGGCGCCGAGGAACGATCCGTGTGCACGGATATCGTCTCATAATACTCATCGCCCTTTTCCTTTTCGATCTCCGAAAGATCCTACAAATTAATAAGGAGTTGAAAGTTTAAAACGCAAATAATATCAAAAATTTTCATTCCTATTAAAAGTTTACCACACAAAATATATACGAATTATTTTGGGCCCCGAGATCCATTCATTAAAAGTGAAAATTTTGCTTACTTCAGTTTTGACATCCGCCTGATCATCGCGCCTTCTATTCAGTGCCATGGACTGATCGATGAGTAGAGCTGAATACATGGGCCTCACAAAGATTTTCTCTGTGGTCGCCAATCTCTCGCACTTTGGTGTCCAAATGTGCAACGCTATCCACGTTTGACTCAATAGCCACAAGATCCAGGCCCAGGCCATTTGTTCCGTAACAAAGTTATTAAATCGAAAATTGGATGGACTGGCAAAGAAGAGATAGTCCGGTATGGTGTCGTGGAAGAAGCATGGATCATCAATGCGTATGCCGCAGGCCGAGATCAGCAAGGAGACGGCAATTGGAACGGTTAGACTCACGGGAAAAGCATAACTGAAACCCTGAATTAAAATCTTGCAGGCAAACTTGCCAAATATATAGCACAAATAGGCGCCAAAGATCTGCAGGAGCAGAACATAAACGACAGTATTATAGCTAGCATCCAAATCAACTGTATCAATGTTCGCCGATTCCAAAGTATCGGGTAATACGCCACCCAAACTCGCCGGCAGCTCATAGACAATGATCTTGTGCGGACCGAAGGCATCGCCATAGAGGCTAAATAGATTGCTCGGCTCCTCGCCGGAGGCCCAATAGATGAGCAGTGTGACGCAGAAGAACAACAGGATCTTCCAAATCGACAGGAACATGCAGCAAAAGTAGCGAGTATTATGCAACTCCTCCTTGATGCGACCCAACGAGCGCACCAGTCCCAATGGCGATTGGGATGACACATAGTTCTCCCACCAGCCACAGGAGATCATTACACAGGCAACGGGTATGACCCAGAGTTCGCGACGATTCTCCAACAGTGGCCAGATGACGAGACCAGTTACCTGGGCTGCCACCGCAGCCAGATCAATGATGACCTTAATGAATCGTTTGCCCTCCTTCGAGGTGCGCGAGAGCAGCCCAAAGATACCGGGTATGACGCACAGGCAATTGGTTAACATGGCGCCCTGTATGGCATCGATCTGGGGCAGCACCACAAACATCAGTAGGGCTGTGCCCAAGGCGCTCAGACTCTCCATCAGCCAGACGAACAGAAAGTGTCCCGTCTTTGGCACCTTGAACGTCTTGAAGAAACAGATGCGCGCCGCTCTGATGAGCGTTCCAAACTCGGGCAACGAATATGCTATCACCAGTGCCCAGATCCAGGCAATACGCTCCTCCTCGGGTAAAACGACCACAAAACTCTTGTCGCGACCCTACAATTGAGTTATAACAATTAATCCAACTGTCTGTTCATTAAAAATTTCAAGTTTTGTTTACCAGATCTTTGTTGCAATATTCTATTCTGCGATCCTTGCGCAATTGCGAGGTCATAAATAGTACTGTGCCCTTGGCTATAACACCACCAGATAAAACTATTATGAATGTGAATATGTAGGCGAAGATTTTCAAAATCTTAATGGTTAGCTCGAGACACGCCTGATTCGCCGTCGAACCGGTCTCGATTTTAATCGGCGGATCACGAAACACATCCCAGCCTTTTGTTTCCTGTATTGTGCGTTGGCTATCAATTAAAATAAATTAGAATTGCATTTTCGAATTCTTAAGAATTGTTTTAAACAAAAGAATATTCAAATATGAGATAAACGCTATTAGTACTGAAACTTAGACTGATGATGATTAAAAAGAATAGAACATAATTAAGCTGAGTCTCACTAAAGTTTTGTACAGATCATATAATAAATATACATATATAATATATATATATTGTGTCGAACCCGTGAGGATATCTTAAAAAACAATTAAGTTCATCACAACAAAGTACAACTTTGGCATATTTCTAAAATGTTGCTCAAATATTAGAAATAAATTAAATAAATCGGAAAACGTTGACCTTTTTTATACTTTACACATGTATTTTATTTGTACACTTTAAATATTTGAAATTATTAAATATTTAAATAATCCCAACTTGTGCATTATAGATATATATATATATATATTGTAAAGTTGTCACCAGTCATGAAAAATATAAACATTGAGTCAACAAATGTTTGCTACGATAAAAAGTATTATTTTCCTTTTTTGCAATTTTGGCCTAGACCTAAAAGGTCAGCATTTCTATAAAATGAATATTTAATATTGAATTTTGCTGAACGAACAAGTCGTTTGCTCTTAGTTTCCGGTATTTCAACCATATAGCTGAGAGTATTTGCCATTGAAAGTGATTGTCTCAAGATCTGGGTGTAGCCAGACAACTAACACAGCTGTGGGAATGGCAATTAACTTTTGTTTGTTGTATTGAGTAGATATTTAGTTCCGGCTTGTCGTTGAGTGAAACAGATTATTTTTTCTTTTCTTTTCTTGTTGGGCTTGCATTAATGGTAGACCCTCAGAAACTGGCAGCAAATTGAACAAAATTTGCATATACTATGATAGATGCTTCAACAAATACTAGGCAAGACTTACCTGCCACCATAAATATCGTGTGTCAGCGGTGAGCTCTCGTCGTCGGTGAAGTTGTTGTCATCGCTATCGCCATGCTCCCCAGCAGCGGCTGGTGGTGCCATCGGGCGATGCCGCACCGCAGACATCTCCCACGGTTGCTGTTGCTGGCGTTTGGGGCCTGCTCAATCTTGGAATGTGCAAATCTTGACTGCAATGTAACCAAGAAGTGGAAATTAATTGTGCGCCATGTTGATAAGCCTGTTTTCAATATATACGCATATGCGCCACATATGCACTTTTGGCCAGTTCTGTTCAAGCCAGCTTGATTCAAGGACGTGCGGCCTTTGACCAGATACAATCCAACCGGTTGCATTTCGCTCGGCGACCAGCATAAAACATTGAAAGTAACTTAAGCAGCGAGATAATCGCACATCGTTCGTTATTAGTGAGTCATGAGTGCCTAAACTGATTTTACACGCGAATGCAGAAAAACTATTTACTTTTCAAAAGAAAACAAATTTATATCAAATGTTTGTCTGCCAAACATTACCAAAATCTTAATAAGTGTTGGGTATTTATTATTCTAAATTGTCAGTTGCGGCAAAATTTAAATTCTAGTTTTTATCGCTTTTCAAAACTTTTGTTGCATTTTCTTCTAAAAATATCTGCTGATGAATACTATAGAATTGAGCTTTCTTCTAACAAATTAAATAAGTCATGGAAAAATAAAAGTAAATCTTGAGATCTGTGTTAAATTTGACTGCTCCTAAGTTTCTCACTGAAGAGGTTTGTTTTTTACGATTTTTTTAAATGTCGTCTCTTTAAAAATGGCCATTTTTAAGAATATTTAAATTTTGCTGGGAATTAAAGCAAAACAGTAACAACTAGAAGAATACGATCTATGCAAGATGCAGACACATCTTCCGCAAAGTATTTGTATCGGATACGCCTCAGTTCCTCCACTTTTGGTACGGAACTAAAGCTGTTGCCTGTTTTGGTTTTATGGTAATTCCGAGCACATTGTGTGTTGCATATACAAATACATATACTAAAACTCACACGCACACAGACACATAGACTAAAAGCATTGGTCGCATTGTTTTGTTTGCAGACCTTGTGCTACATTGGACTTCAATTAAAATTGTAGAAGCGCCGCACAATGTGAGGAAATTAATAGGCATCGACTCTTAGATAGACCAGCAAGAAAAAGGAAGGTGTTAGTAAAACTGTAAACAGTTTAGAAGTAATCATAATTTAATCGAAAATACCCTTTACTTATGCAAGTAAAATGAGTTTCCTTAGCTAATCTGATAAGAAGCTGAACATCAATTTATAGAAGCATTAGTTAAGATCATATAGTATCGGTGAATTCTACACCTAATTTGGGTCGGATATCGAAAGGAGGTATATGAAATACAAATGGAAGAAAATTCAAATAATAATAATAATTATTAAGAATCGAATACTTTTTGCTTTGATTTTATTACTGTATAATAGGTAAAATGAATTTTAAAAATATAAATAAAAAATAAATGATAATTTTTGAATTTGAGTATTTTTGGCATATTTTTTGTCAGTTAAAATGAAAATTGTTAGTTTTCCAGTTCTGGCTAAATTCCTTCAGCTAAACAGCTGTTTGGCACAAAAGGTCAAAGGATGCTGTTGACAGCCTGGAGCCTGCGCAGAAGACAACGGGCTTGGTGTAATCACAAAAAAACAGCGTCATATGGATTACAACCCCAAAGCAAAATTTGCAGCTGCTGCTATGGACGCAGCCACCCTCAAACCCAATGTGAAGTGCCATGTGCGAGAGTAGGGGTGAATAATCGTGTGTGTGTGTATGCGTGTGCGTGTGTGCGTGTGTGTGTGTGTGTGTGTATGTGTGTGTGTGAGTGTGCGTATTTTATGGATGCTCTTCACTGATTAGGAACGTTCTGCGCGCCTCTTTCGCTGCTTATATGGCTGCGACTAACGGCGCTTTACAACAGGACCGTGTGGCCTAATGGATAAGGCGTCGGACTTCGAATCCGAAGATTGCAGGTTCGAGTCCTGTCACGGTCGAAGATTTGTTTTCTTTTTTCTAAATTACACGCATGTATTTACATCAATTTCTGTTGTGTATTTTTAATATATTTGCTAATTCCATATAAATTGATTTTTTTTTGTTAAGAAATATTTTTATTTTTTGCATTTTGTTTTTGTTTTTTCTCACATAGAAATATGAGATTTCTTTCATAGTTCGTGTTGTACTGCATATGGAATATATATTTTGTATTATAAATATATATTTAAACTCCTCTGCTTAATAATTTACATAAATAATACTTTTAGACATACACACATATAAATTAAGCACAATATTTAGCCATAATTTTTGAGATAAATATTTGTTTATTGTTTGGTAACCTTTTTTGAAAATTTAAATGTTTAATCAGATTGTATTCGGTATTATCATTAAACCTACACTAATTGTATGTATATTGTATGCTAAGTGGTATTAAGCAATACCCATTTCTAAGTAGGGCATTCCATAGTCGTTGATTTTTGACTAGATCTTGCTCGTTGTGCATTCTTCATTATGATTTGTCAATGAGCTTCATTTCTTGCTGCGTATATATTATTTTTTATTCTAAATGTCAAACGGTCATCTCCTACTAAGACTAAGACTATGCGCCAAGTGCTCGAATACTAAGTCGTAAAAACACAATCAGTCGACTGGACAGGGTCCAAGCAACAAAGCTGCATACGCTAGTTGGTCGTTGGAATGGTTTAGCAACGTGAATAACTTGATTTTAGCTAATTAAGATACGTGTCTTATATATATGCGACGATATACCTATATATGTATTAATTGACAACTGTTTTGCTTTAATGATATGTGAAATTAAATGAGCAAATATTGAGTTCTCAATAGGTAAAATTACATGAGAGCAAATGCTCACATGTTTAACCCTAGTTGACCTCTAGCTGCAACCCACGCAAAGGTATAAAATAAAGAAATCGTGATTGCCATACACAATTTTGACCAAAGACCAAAGAAACTGCGAGTCGCAAAACTAATTAAGTATTCATGTCAATGTGCTGAAAGAGGTATGAGCGTATTTCCAACTGGAAAAGTCGAGCAGCAACAGGATTAAAGACCACAATTGAGACTAGAGACTGACAGACAGATAGACAGACAGACAGACAACTTATAGATCTATGATAAGCGACCGGTTCCACAGAGTCGAGCAGAAAGTTGAGTGGGCCTTGGGCAGGGTAACAATAAACTGGTCTTTTTGAATGAATACAATTCAGATATAACAATGCCACAGCTGCGAGTATTAAAGCTATATTTATTTTTTGGGGCCAACAATCGGTCAATGTACTAAAAAAAGTGTTTTGATTGTTAACAATTATATAATCATTAATGATCACAATCGGATCTTGTAAGAGCTAAGTCGTGTTAACCAAAAATGCTACTTTATTTATTTCCTTTTTTAAGCTGTTGATAATTCGATTAATTTGAAAATAGCAATAATATTCGTATGTAAATCAATAAGCTTTTATTTTATTGGATATAAACTATTTATGTCAAAAAAAAATAATTAGGAATTTGAATCATCTCTCGTATCACCTTGTGTGGTAGGCGTTAGTGAAATGAAAAAGCAAAGTGATCCAATATTTCTACACGCAAAATACATATGTATATATGTACTACATACATACATATGTGGCTTAAAATATGATTTGTGCCCCAAGAAGGCGGACGATAAAATTAAAAGCCACTCAAGCAAACACTCGGCGTGTGTATGCCTGAAAAAGTGAAAGTCTAAAAAATGTTATAATAAAAACAATCTATGAATAAGACAAAACAGCAGCAAATGCGGGAACAGAAGCAGCAGCAGCAGCAGCAGCAACAACTCAGTAGTTGCAACAGTTGTTGTTGGCTGGTGCCTGAAATTGATTGCTACATTTAACAACGGTAACGAAACCGCACAAATCGAACCAATACGCAAACCGGCCACGCCAAGCTCTTGGCCAACAACAAAACTGCAGCGGCCAAGACTCGTATCATGAGCAACCAGTTTTTAAATATTTTTTTTTTTTTTTAATCGAGTACAGGAAAATGCGATCGACTTGAAAAGTATGCGCAAAACATGCCCAAACAATGACAAATAATGGCAGCAGTAAATGTGGCCAGAATGCCGCCATAGAAAAGCAATATGAACGGAACGGGTATTAAATGGCCTAACCACTGCAATCGAGATGTGGGTTCAATGGGCATTGACTGACTGACCACTGGTAACGGGTTGCCAATAGGAAGTATTGCCGACGAGCTATAAACCAAAATGGAGGAGATGTAGGACCCGGAATGGGAAGTTGTTTAAAATGGTTTGAAATTATATATGTTGCGCCGAACAGCTAAAGATTTGCCTTACAGTGAAGACAAGCTCAGTGTTTATATTTGAAATGAAGTGGCTTAGTTTGGGCTAAGGTATTCTTGTTATTTTGTGAACTGTGATTTGTGTCTTGCAGTTCAATAAACCTTTAAGAGTTCCTTAAAGCTCATTAAGTCAAGTCTGGCTTGCCATCGTTATACACATTCACATAAATAAATACAAGACCTCCATTTGAGTCTGAGTCACAAGTTTTTCGGCGGTTCTCTTTGCATTCTTCATATATGCTCATTTCCTTACACCCTTGCAATGGGTATTACAATTTCTTGGTGAGGTTTGTTATTCATTAAAACGTTTCTGAGAATGTCTTTTGTTACTTGTCACTCAATGCTCAAAAAAATCATCAAACTCAGACTACTCAATGATATAGCTTTCATAAGAATATATGTAGTGAAATTCAGATGCTGGCAGATTGCCTCTAATCTTCGGGATGCCAAAGTGTTGTTATTTTTTGATAATTAGCATGTCTCAATTGATTTCCGTCAGTTTAATCAATAAAAATTCTTGGTATAACATCCTATTCGATGAAATTTCGATATGTATATATGCATATATACATACATTGTTCATCATGAGTCACGAAGTTTGCTCATAACCCAGATAGTGATTTTTACACAATGCGTAACTGAATTCAAAGCTGTCATTTAATTTGGGTTTTTTTTTTTGTATACAATATTATTCATCTCTGTTTTCTGTATGTTTCTCGCTTAAATAAGCTTGTCTTTAAATTGAGGGCTTGGTTTTTTTTTTAAGTTATTGAAGGACAAGTTAAATAAAAATAGACTTATGAAGTTGAATAATAAATAAAACTTAAAACTTAATAATTTTGTCTTGATTGTAAGTAGTGTTAATATGTCTATAAATTATGGGATGCTATTTTTTTATTTACTTTTAGATACCAACAAGTTTTATGCTTTTAAACTGTGGTTACTTGAAACAACAGTTACTTGTGCTATATTGACAAAAAAAAAAAAAATCGTCATAAAAAAGGCGTACGAATAAGGCAAAAATAAACATTAAATATTTGCCAAGACATTTTGGCAGCTGCTGAGCGAGACATTGCCCAAAATATAAATGAGTTGAACAAACAAAAGAGAAGAGATTGAGAACCATAGACACAGAGCGTAGGAGAGACTTGTAAATAACCATATAAATAAGCATTAAAGCCAACTCTTCGACAGTGTCTCTTGAATTTGTTGTATGGGCGTTGAGGCATTTAAGATTGTGTAAAACTCAAGTGGCATGGATTAGAAAATGCCAATTAGATGAAACTTTTCTCAACTGACATTTTGGGCGAATTTCACCCATCGATATTTGGTGACGGCATAGTTAACAGCTCTCTGTTAAATGCCAAGAAAATGGCTTGCTAATTAAAGTTTATGATTTATAGAACAACTTGTTTTTAAGGTGTGCTTGTGTCTCTTTTTATTATATACTTTGCATGTATTTTCTTGGAACGGGTTTTTTTTAATTTTTTCTAGTGTACCACGACGCAAAATGACACCGAATCTAAATCGAAAAATAGCGAGTTTTAAAATTTGTTAGCTGCAGCTTTTAAAAGCAAAAGTGTTGCCAAAGTCTTACACAAAAACCCGTTAGCTAACAATGGAAATCAGCAGAAGTGAAAGAAGTAAAATAAATCTCCAACAAACGAAAATAAACTAAACAAAAATGAGAATCAGATGGTGTTGTTTTCTTTATCTCTTTTTTTCTTCGTTTTTTTTATTCATTTGGCGCATAACTTTCACATATAAATATGTACCGTTTGATGCCGCTCACTGCTGCACGACGAAGAAATGGAAATGAAAATGGCTAAGAGAAATTATGTTGACCTAGCAGCAGCTGTAAATCCGTTTAGATGAATGTTACGTTGTTGAGTGTTGAGTGCTTCTTTAGAGCAGAATTTCAGAGCACTTTTTCTTTATTGTTTTCACTTGAATCGCATTGGCCAACATTTCAAATGGCCTTTGCGTGCATTTCACTTTTCGGCACAGCTTTATATACACTTAACAAATACATTTCAACATTAATACATATGTATATACAATAAAAATAAATATATATTCGCTTGCGTGGCTCACAAAATTTTCAAATCAAAAATATTTTTATTTAGCATTTGATTTCTTTTCAATTATTGGTTATTTCTTTTGCTTTGCCGTTGGCCGCGTTGTCTGGCTTATTGTTGCTGTTGTTGTTGGGGTTGTTGCTGCTGCTGTTGCTGCATTTAACTTTTAGCCAGTTATCCACACATATATTAACAAATATATATATACACATACACACACATAACACGCATACGCATGCGCGCACGTACCGTTTTTGGGGGGAGAAGGAGACACAAGACGGTAGAGACGTGATTTTTTGCTTTCGACCTTTTTTCGCTGTCCGCCGCCAAGCTCTTTTCGAGTTCGTTGTCTTCGCCAAACTGAATTGAAGTCTTTCGTTTTGCTTATTGGAAGTGGTCGCCACAGTGGCTCTCAGCATGACGTTGCTTGCTATTTCTTTAACTTGGCTGGAAGTGAATTTTTTATGAGCGTGTTCGTACTTTGAGAGTTGTTATTGTTGTTGTCGTTTTTGTTGTTTATTCAAATTTGACTTTAACTCACTTGTTGTGGTTGTTGCTCGCTTGGGACATAACGGTTTGGCAGCGATCTGGTTGGGTTAAGCGTGCGAATGGTTTGGTGCTGGAAACATTCCAAGCTTTGGCTCTCTTCTCTTCTTTTCACTTTTTATACCCCAACTGGAAAACATAATTATTTGCCTCTCCCTATTTCGCATGCTGTTTATATACATTTAGCTGTTTTTGCGACAACTTTGTCGAGGTCGTCTGGTTTCTTGCTGCTCATTTCTACGCAGCCGCTTTCTGTCTCTCCTCTTGGCCATCGCTTTAGGTGTACAAATGGCAGAGTGGAGCGCGAGCATTGCAGTTGGAACAGACAGACAGCTGTTGTAGTCTGGAAGTAATTGAGCGCATGTGCAGCACCTATAAGAAACTGAGAGTATGCAATAAACTAAGAGAACACCTTAAGATATTGATTAATATTCGGAAGAGTTATTATTATTTGTTTGTATCACGCAAAAGCAATGTGCCTCGTCTTAAGAACCGAGAGCCGTTTAAGTTTATTCAACTGGTTTTTCATTTACATTTAACTCTTACATCCATAGGGATATTAATTATAATATGACAGACTTAATCTTCATAGAATACATTTAACTTGACTATTTAAGCAGCTATATATATATTCAATTATCTTCATCGGATGATTCTTGCATTTGCTGCTCGGCCAAATATTCTTGAATTTTTGCATGCAATGCTGGATCAGCTTGCAGATGCTGCAGCTGGATGAATGCTTTACTGGCGCAGCCAACAACTGGACAACGGACATCAGTGCCGTTTTTAAGTGAAGCCTTAACCGTATCACGATCGTAGTGGTGTCCGCACTTAATGTTGCGCACAGGATTCGACATGATGGCCTTCGACCAGGGATCATACATGGAGACAGCCATGCCACCAGTTTCCCGCACTTCAATCACATTGTCGTCGTCATGAGCGTTAGTGGCACTCACATTGCTATCACTAATGCCTTCCATGGTTCTTTTAAACTCTTTGTACTCGGACGTCTGCTTAATGTTTATCCGTTTCTTCTCTTCTGTGGCAGATAATTGTGAGTAGATTTGTTCAAACTCTTCCACGGTATTTGCCTCATTCGAAGCCTGCTGTACATTAGCATCGATGCGCTTTTGCTTTGTCTTGATGAGCATTAGCCTTTCCCCGTACTCCAAACGTTCCTTCATCACTTCATTGCCCAACTTTTTTATTTCGTCCTGGAAACTGCCATCACAACCTGACAGACAAATCAAAAGAGTTGTTGCATTTTTGAGACACCAAGAAACAGTAATGTACTTACAATTTTCCAATGACTTCATAAACAGCGAATTATCAATAAGGGTTTGTTTGACATCATCGACATTTTGTATGAAATCCATTGTATAATGTTAGTTATTTTCTCAATTGACGTTTTCTATGCGGAACGCATTGCCATGAATTGTTTTTAATTTAGTGACGCCGATTGCCCGATTATCGATGTAGTTATCGAAACGTCAAAATCGATTTCTGGAAATAAACTAACAGATTATAGGCGCGCTTTTCAAAAAAAAAATAAGCAATTAATATGAAAACTAACGTAAAAAGAATATGAACATAATTTGGTTGATTAACATCTCAAAAGAGTTAAACAAAACACAAATTTGTTAGTAATCTTTCATAAATACATAAATGATATCGAACTAACTGAGTGACGAACAAACCAGGGACTCTGTTCATTCGTTCAGTTTTGGTGAGTCATTCTATCGAACTTATTCTGAACGAAGCAAAATAAAACTGGTCACATTACGTTAAAATTGTATGTCGCGTTGTTCGGCTGTTGCTCGTGTAAAATTTAATAAAATTACACAAACGCACAACTCGCAGCCACAAACAACTTTTAATGTGAGTTGGAACACACGAGCCAGCAACAATGGGAGCCTGTGTATGTCGCATGAATCCCGACAATGAGACAATGAGTGTCTCCTCGGCGAGCGCATCGCGTCCGGTCAGCGCAGGTGAGTTTTTGTTCCCCATCAACCAATTCAATTCATTCACATTCACATTCCAATTTGTGCATCCATTATCGATATGTAATTCTTTTGTTATTATTATTGTGTGTGTGCGTGTGTGCGTATGTTTGGCTCTCTCTCACTCTCTGTTTCGCATTTATGTGTGTATGTGTGTGTGTGTGTGTGTGTGTAGGCATCGCTTTGGGTGGCGCTGCGCGCAAAAATCGTCCACTGTGCCATGAGACAATTAAATGGCGTTCGGATGTCCCATTAACCGAAGGACAATTGCGCTCCAAGCGCGACGAGTTTTGGGACACAGCGCCGGCCTTCGATGGCCGCAAAGAGATCTGGGATGCACTCCGAGCGGCCACAAATGCAGCCGAGGGTTTGGACTTTCAAATGGCCCAGGCCATTCTGGACGGCGCCAATGTTTCAGTGCCCAATGGGTAAGTAAAATAATACTCAAATATAATTACTTTTCACGCGGATTAAAAAAAAATCAATAATTTGTTGGAAGTGATTTGAGCTGACCACTTATGCCGTCAATAGCATGTCCATTGCACTTTGTATGTGACTTTTGTTAACTTCAATCAGAGTACAGTGATCGCTCGATATATGCCACGTTTCGCTTTGACAGCTGACAAATGATTCGACATATGAAATTGACAATAAGTGTTGCAAATATACCAGTATTTCGCATAGACTTTGTATAATTTCTGCATTGGCATCCACTTAATATTATGTATATATATCTGGATCTGTCAATATCCAAACACCCACTGCCTATATATACCGATCGGTATATATATAGAGATCTGCTAAGGTCTGTGACACTCGAGAGTAGACTGAACTCCGGGGCAACAACGTGCTATAAATTATATTATTTTTCATAATTCCCTTGTTTTCAAATTTAAATACGAATTACGGGAATTCCTAAAAATAGAAAGTGTACAATGGAAACTAAGTTGAACAAAAGATATTTGCTCGACTTAATTAGTTAACGATTGCGCTTTCCTAAGTGTGATCGTTTCTCATTACAGTTAATAATGAAACAATGACTTTAATTATATCGAGAACTGTATAATCATTAGAAATCCGAACTCCTCTCTAAAATGGAATCGCTCTGATTTTCAGGGGAGATTCATAGAACGTAAATATGAATTTTTATTTATTTATTTATATGTTAGGGTATTCGAACTTCGAACTTTGCTATAGTTAGATGATGAACTATTATTTGCCTATTTAAAATCGATTTTTGACTGAGGGCCAAAACAATGCAGCAATATGCGGTTGTAATAATGTCTAATAATTTATTTAAATGCATTTTTGACCTTTGCCAATTTCACACTCGTACGTGCTAGTGTGGAATGTTCTCCGGGATATCCTTGCACTTGTTATTATTTATTTTAATCAGTCTGTTATCTTTGCAACAGCAACGTCAGCAATGATATTATTGTCTTTAGGCAAACGTTTGGTTCAATGTGCGTATTTGGGGTAATTGCTGATAAGGTTTTCTTTTTTTTATTGTTCACATAATTTAGTTATTAACTAACATTTGTGTTTGATTGTAGCTACCTCACAGAATGCTACGATGAGCTGGGTACACAGTACAAGGTGCCCATCTATTGTTTATCATATCCCATAAACATTGTAAAGGAGGAAAATGGACGCGACTCGCCAGCTGAATACTCAGAGCCCGTCGATGGCGGCACCGAAATCTTTCTCAAGCTGCGCATATCATCCACCATGACTGATGTTAAACTGCCTGTATACTCAAAGGATACGGTCGGACAGTGCAAGAAAAAGCTTCAAGTGAGTCACACACACATAAATATTTATATATATATATATATTCATAAAGCTTGGCTAATCTGATGTTGTGTTATCTTCAGGCTGTTGAGGGCGTCGATGCGTGTTGCCAACGTTGGTTCTACAGCGGCAAGCTGCTGGGCGATAAGGTGCCCATCGATGAGTGCAGCATACATCAAGGCTATGTGGTGCAGGTCATTGTTAATACGGAGCACTATAATCACGACAACAGCACGAGTATCGTTCAAATGTCTCTTGCGAGCTAGCAATGCACCAACTCCAAACTAGTCAACATAGGCAACAACAAGCTTTGTGAACACCACCATCAAAAACAACATTTAGCTAGCAGCGACAACAACAAATACATAATCATCAGGATAAATAATAGAAATGTTGCCACATGTTGTGGCACAACGAGCACAAAGAGCTTCAATGTAAAGCACAAAAAGCCACAGCAGAAGCAACAACAACAACCACAAAATCAACAAATACATCCACAGCGAATATATTGCATTTATCAAAACTTGCACACTGCTGAATGTTTTGTTTTTTTTTTTTTGTATTTTTGCCGCTTGCTCGCCTTATTGTTTGTGTTGTTGTTGCTGTATTGCTATTGCAATTTATACAATTCTGAGCGAAAGCAACAATTTAATGAAAAATGCTTATAAATCTAAAATTAATCATTTATATATATATATATAAAAAAATTATAAATATATATATGTAAATATATATATACATATAAATACATATATTTTTTTGATAATAAATTTATATGTTAACAATATTAAGCAGTCCCCAAACAAAAAACATCGTTTGTATAAGGAATGATATTGAATAATACTATTCAAAAATATGCTTGTGAGACTCACAATTCAAAATCAAATAAACAAATGTAAATTTGTCGTGAAATCAAAAAAGCAAACTATAACATCTCAAGTTCAGAAGTAAAAAAAAAAAAAAAATACAAAGTAAATACAAAACTGTTTATTAACTAATTGTAAGCAAATATTGCAAACATTTGTATGTTAAGTTCAAAATGAAAAGAAAAGTAAAATAACAAAACAACTGTAGTATTTGGCTGTAAGATGGAACAACAAAGCAAATATAAACATTTGCAATAAATGTTGAAATACTACAATTTACCAACTTTTGATACTGTACAATGAAGCATTAATGTAAGAACGAATGCCAAGCACAAATTTAAAGTGAAACAACAAAACAACAAAACGACAAACAATTGTTAAACATTTTTCTTGCTCAATGTAGTTAACATACAATAGTAGAAAGTGGTTGAACAACGAGGCGTTAATATCGGATAGATTAAAACCCAAGTACCTTATAAATGTATATGATTTTTTGCTTATAGTTTTATAGCCATAACAGAAATACAATCAAGTGCTTATTTATTAAACAAACATTCTAATTTTCTATGAATTTCTTACAAAAAAAAAAAAAAAACTAAACTAAAAATATATTTATTGCAATATCGGAAAGAAGAAAGAATTCGGAAAAGCAGCAGAGATTGTGCAAATTAGCTAATGAACGCAACAACTGGAACACGATTAATGTTAGTTCTTATTGTTTTAATATATTTGTTTACATGTTTATGTGGCACAAATGACAAAGAGCCAATTACTCATAGAACAATATCGATGGCGTTGTGTTTTGAGGCACCAGCATGTCTTCAATGTGTTTGTGTGTTGTATTACAATTTCTATGCAAACTTTTTTTAATTATTAATAATTGTATTATAAAAAAGAGAAAAAAAAACAACAAATAAAATGTAAATTTGCGAAATGTGTAGACTCTAACCACGAGCATCCATTTTCTGCAGTAGTGTGAGGAAAGAAAATGCCGTTGTGATGGTCTGTAAGATCAAATATTTATATAAGATATGTGCTTAAATAAGGTCTACCCACTCACCCCCCTCAAGCGATCCACATTCAGATTATAAATTTTACCAGCAGTCAGTCTAAATTCGCGTCCTGAGTTTATCATGAATATTATATAATCGCTGCGCAACTGATGCATATGCAGATGCCAAGGACTGCGCCACAGTGCCTCCCCACATCGTTGACTATTCTGATAGACGATGTCGGCAAAGTAGCAGATGATGAACAGCTCGTAGAGCACCAAGAGCAGATATTGTCCCAGTGACACCATGCGCATAAATGAGTTGGCTGTAGTGCTCTTTGTGTACACAAATGCCACCAGGCACATGAGAAATGTTACCTCGCCGATCTTGAACAACCAAATCGGATTATAGAAACTTTCCATCTTTTGCAATATTGATAGTATATAACGATGCTGCTGCAAACAGTGCGTAAACGAATGCTTGAAGGCTGCGTAAAAACCCAGATTGCTGCTGGGCTTTCGTTGCTCGATAAGCTTTTCCGGTGGAGTCTGTATTTCCAGGGAGTAGCTGTACTGATTTGGCTCGGCATCTGCCACGGATTGCGCCTCTTGGAGTTTGCTGTGGGTAAGTAAAGGTTTAGAATTGTAGTAATCGTAGCTTTTAATGTATTAAATATTTATATATATTTTTATAAAAACTGTATGATAATATTTTCAATGGAGTAATAGCTAAAAAACAATTTTAATATAAAAATAAAATCATAAAAACAACTAATAATATCTTCAACATTCATTACGAAAAAATATACTTTTAGAAATTGTTAAATAAAATCGTTTGAGCTTAAAGAATCTTTTTTGTCCTAATTAACATAAAAAACATATGTTTTTCGCAAATTAAAAACTTTTTTAGAACTCAAGCGCCTATATTTTTTTGTTGATTTTATCAAATAATTTGACCATTTAAATATATTATATAACCTTAGCTCTTCCAGATTGGCACCCATTTTCAAATAACTGGTGGCGAGCACATTTTTCAAGCTGCAAAACAGAATATCATATTGTCCACATGTAAGAATACTCAGCACCATATGAAATCCACTAGAAGCTGAAAAGGCAGCTGCCACTTGAATCTGCCCCATGGCCTGCAGAAAGAATACCAACTGATAGACATACGGTTGCTGTAAGCAAGCAAACATGTTAAAAATCCATAATAATGAGGTATGTATTATGGCTTACTTTATAATCAAAGGGATACCAACAGGATAAGGGCAGACTTCGATCTCTGTAAGCTATGGGCAATGCCAGCCAGAATATGGTGCCCACAAAACAGCAGTAGACATAACTCTTGATCCACAGATTCGATTGACGCAATGCACTCCTAACGGTCACATAGGTAAATCCGTGTGCCGAACGTAGCTGATGTTTATCATTGATAAAACTAATAATGTGTGTCAAAAGCTTGGGTCTAACTCGACGAAAGTACAACTTCATTGCAATGGTCCACGTATAGATGACCGTTTGCAACAGACAATTGACCAGAAACTCCAGATCACCTTGGCCATAATAAATGTAGATAGTGCCGATAAATAATGCCGCTATATGCACAGACACAAACAACGTGAATATCTCGTATATCCCATCTGAGATTCGTATTAAGTAGTTTAAACAGTTGTTTTCCGTTCTCAAACTCAATGGATACATTGCCGCCACTCGCATTGTCGAGAGTATAAAACCAAAGAGATCACAGCGCTCGATTTGCTCCACAATGTTTTCACCTGAGTGCTTCATGCTGTAGTCTTTGAAGTTTGATATATTTTGAAGTCTTTATATATCGGCTTTGAGTGGTTTTATTTGTGGGCGTTACATGGTGTATTCTAATCATAAACTTTAAATTATAAGTTGCTGTCAAAAGTGCTCATTGAAATTAAATGTTATATTAATATTTAATAAGTAAATTGACAGCCAATCAAAAGTATTGATAAAGTCATCTGCATTCTATGATTTATATCAATTCTCAATCAAAACTTTTGCTTGGTAATCAAAAGTTTTCAAATTAAATTTTACACCCTCAAATTCATTTAAATAGTTGGCCATCAAATTGAAGGTCTCTGCAATAGCAAAAGCACTTTTAAAAAACGTCAGCAGTTAAATGAAGCTTCTACACATGGCTATAATCTAACTATATTTAAGAAATATTAGTTGCTCTTTATAATTTCATCCGATACGGTTTAATTAACTGTTTAGTTGGCTTATTTAGCAACAAAGCCTTGCCGTCGCTAGTTAAGTTTTGTAGCAAAGCACTAATATCGTAATTACGAATTTAATACAATAATTATAGTGTTGAGCTGTTGATTAAGACATAAAATGTGTTTCATTCGACAGTGCCGAACTGGCAGATACCCTGTACCCAGTTTTAAATTATCGAAATAAACTTAGTCAGATATGACTTGTGGCAAAGTTCCCAAAGTATAACTTGGTTTCTATTTTATTTTGAATATATATTATATTTACTTGCTTGTGTCTACTTCTAATATTCTCCACATTAAATACGAAGCCTTGAAGATTGCAGGTTATAAATAAGATAAAAAAACACCTTCAATAGGTAGTCCACTTGAAATGCACAAGTTGTGAATGCAATTTGCAAGCAGAACTTAAGTTTCGAACAATAGCGCAATATGCCAGAAGTTGTTGAGTTAATTGGGTGCTGCAAAGGGGAGGGAGAGCCGGGGAGGAACATTCCAGGCCAATAGATAGGAACAGAGTTGCGACAAGTTTCCGCTGCAACATGGCGTATGCGTGCTATACGAAACTCAAACAACAACAAGGACAACAAACGGAATGCGAGCAATGCGAGCAGAAGGATTAAACAAAAGCGTGGAAAGCTGAAATGCTAAAAAGAGAATGTTAGAACAATTGAGAATGCGCATCAGCGAAACAGCCATTTGCCAGCTATCAGTTAAATGACAGTCATTAGCAATGCGGTCCTGCGAGAACGATTAAAAAAGATGGGCGATGTTTATTTATTCATTCCTTAATATGCTGCGGTTTCTTTTTTATTTATTTTTGTAATTTTACTGCAATGAGATACAAACAGACAAAGTAGTTGGGAAATGAAGCGTAAAGCGAACAAAATGATTGGTTAATATGAGAATAAAATACGCAATATATAATATTTGTATAGAAAATACATGTGAAAAACGCCTTGTTTTAATCTCAATCGATGTTCAGTTGACGGAAGGTGCCTTCCATGCCAAATAAATCATCGCTGGTCTTTGGTGCGCCCGGACGCAAGGATTCGTTGGCCTTCTTGTCCTCCTGCTCCTTGAACCATTCGGTCTGGTCGATCAGTTTCTGTTTCCACCACTGATTCAGCTCGACAACGGGACCCGCCTTGCCACCGTACTCATTGGGCAGCAGATCACGTGGCACCACCTTGTACAGGCTCTCCACATCATTGTGGAAGGTAATGCGGCTGCGGATCTTCTCCTTGACGAAGGGCTTGACAAAGTTGAAGATGGTATCGACCAGTGGCGAAATGTTAATCACATGAACCTCCTTCACCTTGACAGGATATGCCTCCTGGACGGCAATCAGGAATTTCTTCACCACCGTCGGTGAGAATTTGGCAAAATGCGATGCACTCGCAACGGCTGCATCCAAAATGAAGATATCCCCAGCAATGCCAACAGACTCCTCAGCCAGTCGAACATCACCGATCATGAGAGCCACCTTCATTGCATCGAGAATGTGATGCGGCTGGAAATCGCAATCGATGCCGCGTATAAACGTAATCCGACGTCCATTTGGCGTTATTCCAGGCAATGTGGGACAGTGACTAATAATTGATAGATATGCGCATTTAATATAAAAATTCATTTCGTTGTCTTCCCGCTTGCGGCTTACACATAGTCCAGCACAATGTTGAGCTCCTCGCGATTGATATCGCGATTGGAGAAGAACTCGGGCACCGCATTCCTCATCGTATAGTACATGTCCAGCTTCTTCTTGACCTTCTCCATGCTGAACTTGCAGCCGCGCAAGAATGTCGTCAGACGCATATCGTCCATGTCCTTGGGCAGATGTGGTTGCGTCTCCAGCCACTCGCGGATCAGCTTAATGTCACGCTCAATATCAGCTGGATCCTCCGGTTCGCGCAGCTCCTCGCGTATGCTCACGCGCTGTGCCGGTGTTGGATGTAGCATCATCATCTGATTTTACCAAAATAATAAGAAATCCATCATTTATTAAATTAGTTTTGCACATTTAAGGAATCAAAATTAGAGTTTGTGAAACAAGATAGAACAGTTTGCTTCGATGATAATACATATACGATCTGAACAAAATCGCTTATGCCAGCTAGATAAAGATTGTTTTTGGTTAAATATAAGAAAGATAACGACATAATGAATTTAATATCGTATCTTTAATGAGCTATTATTTATTATTAGAAATACGATTATTTATTTATTCCCTGAAATGCTCCGGCTTCTTTTTATTTATTTTTGTAAACAAAATGATTGGTTAATATGAGAATAAAATATGCAATATAAAATGGATGTGTAGAAAATACATGTGCATATAAGGTATTATTTATTATTAGCAACTTTATTATTGATTGATCCATTGTGCTTCTACCTGAAATGAGAGCTCTTGTTTCATGGCTGGACGTGTGCAGCAATGCAATGAGTATTCCGGTTCTCAGACGCACCGTTGCTCTACTGCACATTTCTGATGGACATTTTGTCCGAAAATTAAAAATAAGTACATTAAATATAAGTACAAATTGAATATAAGGAAGCTATTGCACAAGTACAAGTTTTGTATATAAATAAAATAAGTACTAAATCACTTGTTGCAGACTCACTTGACTGTTGAAATTCGACCCCATTAAAGCCATCTGTGCCTTGGCCAATCATTATTTGTTGACGTGCTATCTTCTATCTAATAATATATATGTATATTTTTGTACATTTTAATTGAGCTACTATGAAATCTCCACTTAATGTCACAGGCGACTGCGTCGTTTCATTAACATGGCCAGAGACCCCTTATACGAATTTATGCATGTATCTATATATGTATATATAGATATTCATACATATATATATATATATTGTTTTAATGTTGCAGTACTTGTTAGAGCCGAAGACGGAGCACAGGCAAAGAGACAGTAAGTAATGTCACGCCCATTTGCGTAAGAGTATTCAGTTGAGTCCAAATCAACTGCGAAGCGACCTTAAAATAAAAACTGTTCATTGTTCACGTCTATTCGGCAAATATTTCGGTTGACTTTTTGATGTACTATCAGCGATTGCGGCAACAACAACAAATGCCACAACAATGCTATATAAGACTCCATAAAATAAAGTGCAAAATAAGAGACACACTTTTGCATGGTAGATACACACTATCATACACACACACACACTCACACACACACATAAATATTTGCAAAAGCAAAGCAACAGTTGAGACTCAGTTCCGTACGTAAATTGGCCGGGAAAGCTATGCTTAAAATAGTTTTGGCTTAAACACTAGCCTTTAAATGTTAATTGTGTAATTTGCTTTGGTCTTGACCTCCCCACTTTTTCTGTCTACAACTAATTTGTGTCCGCTGTTTGGTTGCTGATTTCGCTTTTACTATTCTCTTTACTTATTTGTGGCTGTGACTGTGGCTGTGACTGTAGCACTGCGCAATGCGTAAATATTGTGCTGTTTATCTGAGTCCATGGACTGTGTTTGCTTTACGCAAAGTAAATGTGTTTAATTACTCTATTATGGTCAGCTACAGCTCATAAAAGTTAGAGACATATTTGATGAAACGAGATTCTTAGAGACTATACTAAAATTGTGGTCTAAAGGAAATTTGGTCAAATAATGCTTAGTTATAAATGTAGTGTTATAGAATGGAATATAATATTATTATTTTTTGGAGAGGGTAATTTTCAATAAGCTATTTCAACAGCAATACACACAATACACAAATAATTATTTTCAATGTTTGGTATATAAAAATTACTTTTCCGCAAGTTGAAATTTTTTTACAAAATGAAACCAGCGCGACCACTGCAAAAACTTTAGGTTTGTAATCGAATTTGCAACACAACAACTGCCACCATGTGGCAATAGACAAAAGAGTGTCATGCCTCATTTAGGCCAACCAGCAAGAAAAGCGACTGTTTCATTGCAGTGATTTGGTTTGAAAATAATGCCGAAATGCAAAGCCAAACCTCGTGCTAAGTACTGTATGCCACAAGCAACCAGCAATAGCAATCGAACGTGCTACAAGCAACGGCTGCAGCAACAATTGCTACCGGTTGCACATTCAATATAAATGTGTTGGATCTGGAAGTGGATGTGGATGTGGTAGTGGCTTGTGCATCGTGTGGAAACTAAGCGCACATTGCTCTATGTACACTCATGTGGCTGTCTCATAGTCGTTGTTGTTGTTGTTGCTATTGTTGTTGGTAATGGTCATTGCGTTTATTGCAAATGTTGCCTGCAACAGCAACAACTACAATTATTGCGAAAATCTTAGCGAAAACCAAAATTTAAGGCGGTTCAAATAGAAACGGGTTTATTGCCTGGCTTTTGGTCGTTAGGCTCAAACTGCTCCTCTCTCAGTGTCTCTCTTTGTTCATATATGCCATTATTATTATTACTTTAATGCTATTTGTGTTTGTTTTGTAATTGTGTGGTCTTCAGCACATTTGTGGGCAAAGTTTCTCAGTTAAAGTGTATGAGGAAATTCAACAGAAATGTGTCAAGTAACAAGTGTTATCTTTTAATCTGAATTGTGCATATATATGAAAGTCTCAATATAAAATTTGAGGTAACTCTGTGCACTTTACATAAAAAGCGAGTATTTCCTTTAGCACATTTTTAGCATTCAAATTTTGGATTTCAATTGAAATTCGTGAAGCCTTTGTTTTATCAGAGTTATTCTTCACGGTTATTGCTTTAGCACAATTGGCTTTAATTTATACGCATTCCAAGCTAAGTTGCTGTCCAATCCTTCCTTGAAAAACCGTTCATATTTACAATTGTTCTTCTCGTCGCACAATTTAACTGCACATGATTTGCACACATATTTCATTGTTGTTATTGTTGCACTCATTTAAATTCCATGCTGCATTTCAGTTTTCGGCTGGTGTGCATGACAATTCTTATAAGATTCAAAGATTTATATTGATATGGCGAATTTCTGATTTCTGCATAGCCGAATCTATTTAAATGTTTGCCTGTGTATAACAGCTCACCTTGATTGTAGTTTGTTAATTGGTTAGTCAGCTGGTAATCCTTTTTTGGGGTTGTTTTTATTTTTGAATTTTTTTTGTTTTTTTTGGAGTATCCAATGGGCAAGGCACAGGAACGGAATGGAGACACAAAAACTCAACCGAAGCGCTGAAGACGGTAACTGAATCTGAACGTCTCGAAACAAGTTACGGAGCATATAAATACTCAAGCGAGCCAAGCGGCCAACGAACAACGAACAGCGACAACGAAGCAGCTGACGAACAACGAACAACGATTGCAATACCAACGACAACAACAACAGCAACAACGTGAGCAGAAGAAAACCGAAAGCCGTTAAACAGATCATGCCACGAAAATCGGTCAAAGAGAAAAATCTGCACGAACCAACGACTGTCTGTGTCTGCATCTGCGTAAGTTTTTCCTTGGCTTGGGGAAAGGGGGAAAAGGGGTTAGATTCGTCTGTCATTTTGCGCAAGAGAAGTTCAATGAGCGCACAACGGCTACAGAGCTGCCACGCTCCACTGCCGGCCATTCAGCCAGCAATATATTACAGCGGTCAGCTTTGCAGCTCAAAAAAAAATAAAAAACAAATGATAAATAATACTCGTGTCAGCTGCTTAGCCAAGTTTCCAACCACCGCTGGCAAAGTTTGTGCCTTAAGTCTTTTGTTTGAGTTCTGTCTGCTGCACTGCCACGCCTCTTTAGCAGTCGCATTAAACTCAGCTGATATTCATTGGTAAAGACAAATATATATATTTATATATAGATACACTATTTTATTTTCCACTTTCTATCGATCGAAAAATAAATGACTAAGTATCGTTAGCTATGGCGAAAATGTAGCTGCAAATTGATGAATATAATCGAAACGCCTTAGCGTGCACATTTCAATGGATTTTCAACTCAAAATCACTTTTGCCATAATTATTGCAGTTTTTATTTTTCGTTGTTTCTCTGTTTTTTTTTTTCGACACATTTCAATTAAGCAATTTGACTAAGCAATCCATAATATTGAATACGATTTCTACTCTACTCTGAGAGTCGTTGAACTTGTGGCGGTGCCAGTAGCATTTCCTCATTTTCATTTAAATAAAACAACAGTAAAAAAAAAAAATTAATTTTCCATAATCCATAAGATTGTCTTGGATTGTGTTTACGATTTGTTTTGCTTTTATTGTTCCACTTGATAATTGCCAACAGTTATTAACACTCATAAACGTGCTTTTGTCTAGGGCCAACTTCAGCTTTATTAAGTACTCTACATTAATGATCTGCGTTTTATTGAACCAGCTACTGCACTTTCTTGGGGGGATATAGAGAGTAATAACGAAAATGTTGCACAAATTAAAAGGAAAATAAATAAAAGTGGTTCAATTATAAAATTTCAAATTTTCCAATTTGAGAATATTTCTTCAATGACAAAAATTGATTATTTATTATTCTTTTGAAACTTATATCTAGCCTAGTTTTTTTGGTTTAAAAAAATCGCCTATTAAAAACATATACCATTTGTTTTTTCGATATTTAATTTTATGTTAGATATATTGTGGTAGAATAATTATTTATTACAGTCAGCTCTGAAAATTATACGTTCTTATTTTAAGGCAACGTCTGCACACATTTATAATACACAGCAGAATAATTGAATTCAATAAATGTTTAAAAATTTCTTTACTTTACATTGCTTAAGCTTTCGCCACATAATTATGTAATTTATACAGTATCATAATGTTGGTGTCAATAAACAATTTTAAACAATTTAACGATGTAGATGCAATGTTGGCATTCTGTATTCACAAAAACTTCTGTAACAAAACGCAAAAAGAATGACAAATCGAGCTAAATACATTTAAGAAAACATACATGACTAAGAAATTAAAAACAAAAAATGGTTTCCCCCCTTGCACACTTTTCCAACCATTCTTCGTACTTAAGCAACAGCAGTCATAATGAAGAAAAAAAACTAATTAAACAGTAGACTAATAAATTAGGCAGCTGCTACCCATTCTTGCAGTTGTTGCTGTTTTTCATGTTGTTGCTGTTGTTGCACAAGTCAAGAAACTTTCATTGTCAGACAGAAAGTCGGAGCCACTTAAGAAATAAGAAGAAATAAAGCAGCTAAGCAATTGTAGAGGAAGAGGAAGATATTTGGATGAAGTAGTACATATCTATAACGTAGCAAAAGAAGGTAACTTGTTGTTGCAACAAACAAGCAACATATATATATATATATATACATATATATATATATATATTTCGTGTGCTTCCTGGCGCGCATAGTTGTAGTGTCAGGCACATGAAAGCTGTTGGAAGAAATAAAATTCCCTAAGTAGCTGTATATATATATATATATATGTATATATGTATATATGTATATATATATATTTATATATATGATGTACTCATAAGAAGCTCACAACCGTGGCCGCATTTAAGCAGAGTGTGAATTGTGTAGCGTTGCTTGTGAGTTCAGCTCGGTTCAGTTCAGTTGCAGTTGAAACTGAAATTGGGCAATCCAAGAAACCATAATCATAAAGCGCGCTTTCAAAATGTGTGGACTATGTATGTGTAACTGTATGTATGCGTAAACGCTGGATTTCAAATTTCATTTTTGCCACATTTCGTTTAAAACACTCAACCCACTTTAATTGCCAACTTCAATTGTTGTTGCATTAACTGGCTTAGCTAACAGCTTTTTAATGTGCCTGCCAAAAAAAAGTAAAAAATTGGAGAAAAAAAAGTAATAAAACACGGCAGACTAGAAATCGGCATTAATCATTTATATACAATTAAGCGAGTTTTGCTCATCTGTCCGGCGAAGAAAAAATTGTTGGCATGCAGCGATGCGTGCAATCCTTAAAATTACTTCAATCTGTGCACAAGTGGCAAGTGGGCGTGGCAATTTGTGAGTCATCAAGCTATTGTCCATTTCGTGATCATCTATAGCGTGCACCCAAAAAATATAGTGAGACATTTTAAATATTTAACAACAATTACAGAAAAAAAGATCGCATAAAAAAGGAACGCAAATAATTAAAAAAATGGAGTACAGAGTGGGTTCTTATGAGTTTTCAAACCCTTGTTGAGGATTATGTGATATGAATGATTATATGATTTGAATGATATGATTTTTTTTTTGCGTGCCGATGGGCATTCTTCTGGGCATTGGTCACAGGTTAGTCGTGGAAGGATCCGGCATTTAAATGGACTTAAACTTTTGAGTACCCGGCAGGACTGAAAATGTGGGGAAACCTCTCTGGGAAGATCATGCTGGTGGCAAAAGTAGAGAAGTTACTCAAAAAAAAAAAAAAAAATGGTACCAAGTCTCGCCTAAACCGATGATAAATCGATTTTTTTTATAATTATAATTGTATTCAACACTTAACATAGCTTCCTAATATAAAGGCAAAAATATAAAGTTTATAAAAGCATGTGCAATTAAATGCATTTTGCAGAGATTAACTGTTCATTCTTGGCTTATATAACAGATTTTAGATGAGTTTCGTAAAATCCTAATTAAATATTTTCCTGAATTTACTTACCTTAGAATCCACATTATTTTAGTAATATTTGCAATGAATAAAACACACTTGTTAAAATAGAAAAATGTTTTCTTGTATTGATTAGAGTTTGTACTACACATTTATTGGTTTTTGCGTATTGAGTTTACAATCAAAGCATTACATTTGAGAAGATATTCAGGTGAACAAATCAATAAAATATATATGTATTTATGTGCTTGTAAACTAGTACAAAATTGCTGTTGATATACGATAACAATTAAATATTTGAATCTGGTTATTATTGCCAGAATCGGTGACTGCTGACTGCTCAGTGGCTATCATAAAACATAAACTTTGACACAATTTGTTGGTACGGACAACAAGCAATACAATATATCAACTTTGTTGTTGTTCTTTTTGTTCACTTGAGCTGCACCAGCACCATGAAATAAGTGACAACAGCACCGAGCACCTAGAAAAAGTTTCAAGTTGTAAATTGTCAGGGATAGACAGCGGGCGGAGGGGGTAGGAGTAATGCTTACGGAGGCAAACAAATCCAGCGAGACAGTGAAGAATTTAGCACCTGATATACTCATTGCCTTTTGACACTGTTGGCAAACGATCTGCACAAAAGTTTTGGCCTCCTCAGAGCCATCGTACCAGTGACAGGAGTAGGCCGCCTCCATGACAGATGAGCTCTGTGTGTGTGGTGTGTGTGTGTTGTAGTTGTTAGTGTGTAATTGTTGTTAACACACGAATTTTGTACACTCACCTCTTCAATCAGACGGTTGCCAAAAATGCAAAAGTGAAACACCTGCGCCAGTGCATAGCCCAAATATCCAATTACCGTAAATGCATAGACATTAACCCCATTGATTTTTGTTGCCTGATAGGCGAGCAGTGTCAGCATTATGGTCGAAACAAGCATATGCAACAGTAGTGCAGCACCGTATGTATCCCCAATGGCAGCGACCAACCTATTTGGACACGACATGAGTGAGAAAGCTCGATAATTGTATTACACACTTAATTGGTTGCTGAAATGAAAATTGTACTCAATGGAAAAACATTAAAAAAAGCTCGCATTTTTCTGATAATATCATATTCACTGTCTGTTTGAAACCTGAAATTTTGCTATACAATATTTAAGGTAATTCAATTACGTTTCCAAAACGTATAAAATTGAATGTGTAATCATCCGCTAGAAATAATGGGTTGAATTATATATATCTAAAAACACATTTTTTCCCCAAACACATGGTCATGGTATATAAGCATAACTTTATATTATAAAATTATAATAATTATATTGACAAGTTGTCAGTTTCACGTTTGGATAGCTAATCTAACTTATCATTAGAACAAAATTACTGCTAGATTGAATTTAATAATTTCTAATCACTTTTAATAGCTGTTGTTTGCATTTCATTAAATATTTTTAACCCATACAGTATACAGTATCCATGTATGTATCTCAAAATCGATATTTCAATTCTATGAATATGAATCAAACTAACAGTTTGTTTTTATATCAATAAAAGTTTCTTTGCAAATTTGCCAAAAAAAAAACTTGCTTATGACGACACTACACTTAAACTCAAACTGTGGACTTGATCTCCTTTGTAAGCGGACAAAAAAATTATAATAAACTCGTTTTAAACAATAACCACACAGATAAGATTAAGAATAAGAAAACTAATATTGATATTGAGGTTTGCGTTTCAATAATTTCTACTGTACATCTCCTACTTATTATATCATGTATCATATACATATTTTTATTTATTAATATTTGAGAAAATAATTGTTATTGAGCTGAGAGCTGCATAAAATAGTTTCCAGATTTTTAAAATAAATTATTAAAAATAAATTAAAATTGGATACAAAATTGCAAGCTATGAAGGCATATTGTATTTTAGTTTCTCTTTATCTCTCCTTGTAGCACTGTAAGGGCCCTTAAGTTTTAATAGCTTATGGGGGAACATTTAGATATATTTGAAAATCGCAATGTGTAGTCAATGTTACATATGCTATTCACACGCTATCAATCCGATACAACAAGCCCGCTCAATCTTCAGTAACTAGCAGTGTGTATTGATTTTGTATGCTGCACACAATTTGTCATTACATTTCGGGTATTTGGGAATTGGACTTACCGGACGACGTGCTTGTGCCGCTCCACCCAATACTTGATGGCGCTGCGAACCATCATTTCCTGTTTTTTGCTTAGCCCGTTGGGGTTAGAGGCGATGCCATTGCCATTTGCGGGCGGATTGAAGGATTGCAATGTCGATGGTGCTCGAAATTGTGCACCCCAATCTGCTTTAGTGCTGTAGATGCCGGTCAAATCCATGTCCACTTCCTTCTCTGCAAATGAAATTGAAGCTTGGCATGCAATTTGTGCAACAAATACGCACCCTCATTATGTATGAGCTCCGACTTGGAATTGGCCGAAAGTGAACGAAACAATGCAGCCGAATTGGGTCTGTAGGTGTCCAGCGAGGCGGATAGTTCCATTAACGGTTTCATAATACCCTTCAGATGTTGCAGCTGCTCGCACGCAAATATCAACCAGGAGCAGAACATCACATCACATAAATTCGAATGCATCATTGAGAAGAGTACGTAGTAAATTTGCAGCACAAAGCTAATCATATAGAACATGCCATGGCTCGAATCCCATGGATAGAATGCTTTTATCGGCAATCTGGGTATCGGAACGGTAATCGTGGAGTTCGTCTCCTTATCCATGGCAAACTTGACACTTTCCCCAAAGAACGTTATTGTTATCCAGGCTGTGGCCGAGGCGACAGTTGTTAGCATGACCAGAAAGAAGAGTTTACGCATTTTGGCCAAGGATATTGAATGATAGCGTGCATCTGACTCGGCGAATAATGAATGTGAATTAGCCTGATTCCAAATGTTTAAAGTTCTAACACGAACGGGATTCTTTAGTATCTTTAGTACTGATCTACTCAATTACTTAGCTTACCTGTAAAAGTTCTTCTGATTGATGGCCAGGTAGACAAACTTGACAATGCAATGCGTAAAGAACAGAGTGGTAATTGTGTTGCCCGACAGCTCATTGACCTCCTCCGCATTCAGTGCCATATTCACCAGTATGAAACAAAACTGCAGCACAAGAATTACCAAATGCACCGATGAGTAGATTCTTTTCATGAACACGCTGCCTCCAGTAAAGTTATGCATAAATAATCCAGTGTATCTCATCGTCAATATATTCGGCATTAAGTCGGCCACCAGGCCGGTATATTTGCTGGGCTGCATTGATGTAGACATCCCTTAAGCTGACAATATTCGTAACTAAGTTAAATGATTTCCTTATGGATACCCTGTATTGTCGTAAAATCAAAGACGAATACATTATGATAATTACCAAAAAAACTTCTGATTCAAATTCTTAAAATTCTTACAAATGTTTACTGAACTAATATGTGGTTCTAGGAAGAAAACACTTAACTGGGAGAAATTTTTCATCTAGAAAAAGCATTTAATAAGTTTTTTTTTGCCAATTTTGCAGCATTTAAAATTCTATGCAAAATGGGCTAAAAAATGGAGTTACAAAATATAACGCGAACAAACAATGCGTTTTTCGACAATGCTAATAGACAGAAGATATTAACAAAAAGTTCTAAAAACAATTTTACAACAACATTTTATTTTCCGGGTGGCAGCATGACTGCTTCGCACTAGGATTGTAAATATTATTGCGATTACCAATTTTCAAAAACGCAATTTATCTTTTTTGTTGGCTTTTTTAACGACTTTTTTCGTAATATTTTTTTTATTTTTATTTCACCAATTACTGATTTTATGAAGTGTCGCATAATGCACAATATGTCTATATTATAAGAAATACTTAAGGATTTCTGAATAGAAAATATTTTTCTTTAATTTTTTTCTTTGTTTTTCTTTTCTGAATGCAGCAATTACTGATTTTATGAATATTTGAATACTTCAAGATAGTCAGAGTAATACAAATTTTGAACTACCGCACTATATTGCCAAGAACTTAAAAATAGTTAACTTGCCTCCGTCGAGTCGTCGATGTTAATGAAAATTGAAATCTCAAACCGGCTGCTATTACCCACAAAAATGGTTGAATGTACTACTATATACTCATCACATATGTGACGGAGCCGAGTACACGTGGATCCCAGACTTGGAGGTATGTGCGCTTTGAAGGCAAAATTCACACGCACCGCCCACTGAAAAACCACACTTTCAGGGGCCAAGTACATAAGGCAAGGACTCATGATGGAAAGTACATTCATTGGTCAGTTCTGGTGTGTCCCTGACACTCTCCTCGTTCGTGTGCATGTTAATGAAAATCTATGTCTTAGCTTGAGTCTATACACTATATACTTAGTTGCTTATACATTCAGCTTTTTCAGTTATATATCATTTAATTTTAAATGTTTGCGAGCAGGCTGCGGTATTCCCACAATTAAAACGAACGCCTCACCAAAACCGCCTGAACCACTTGATATACACACGCGGCGTATACGCAACGTGCAATTGTGGCAGTGTGCCAATACTGCCATTGGCTGCTCTTGTTGCTAGCTTAAAGCATCTGCCATATTCACATTTTAAAATCATCGATTATTTCCAAATGCCTGCGTGTATGAATGAATGTTATTCCTATCTAATATTGAAAGTTGTAGCTGTGGAAAAAGTATTATAAATTATATATGTATATAATAGTTTAACATAAAAATGATTTGGAATAAAGGAACGCCTTAACTGATAGATATACATAATAAATATTTTACTCTATTCGTTTAACACATAATTTTTAATCACATTCAAATGGCTAAAATAATATATAAGAAAATGAGAACTAAAATATATATTTACTTAAGCCTGAAAGAGTAAAAGCCAAAGTTATTTCCAATATGTTATAAAGTTTATTTGAAAGAATATAGTTAGACTAGAAGCCAAAGCTGCGTCTTTTTCGCAACATTTTGTTTGTTTGGTTATTAAAGCCTTGAAGCCAATTGCTAAACCTTCACAAAAAACGAGAGTAGCTAATAAAAACGATCGATCAGCTATCGAGATTATTCATCGAGAGAGAGATTGAGAGCGCTGTACAATGAGATCGCTGCTAACTGGTTGGCTGTTGCAGCTGAAACTGCACTTAACATAGTGTGGATATAATTACGATTGACAATAAACTATTTAACCAAATAATTATCGTTTAAGGATCGTTGCTGCTGCAGCTAACAGTTTCATTCACCTATGTGGTTGTCATAAACACATGTTGACAAGTTGTGAAAACCTTTGCAACTGTACACAAATTCGATTACAATTAAAAGTACAACACAACAGTTTTTTATGTAATTAAGTTGCGTGTTCATTTAACCACAAGCCTATTTTCATTTATTATTTGCCTGCAGTTGTTAAAATTCATTTAAAATTAATTGTTATTAAGTACCCAACCAACGTACAATAAAACCATTGGTTTTGCTCAGTTCGCATTATGCAAATCAGTAATCTGCAATCGTTTGTGGTTTGTGATTCATTTTTAATCGATTCCCATTTAATTCGTAATAATTGGAATGAACACATATAAAATTATATAAAATATCTTAATGTAGGGCTCCAGTTTTGTTAATACTCAAGACGAAGTTGGAATTCCGAGAACATAATTTAGAATCGCAATTATCTTTGGATTTGATAAACATTTTTTTATTGTATTTTTGAAATAAATAAATGTATTGTTGAATTTTTCAAAACTAAAAAAAATGGTTATAGAATTCATAGTACCCATAATAATACTGTGTATATAATTATTTTGTTGCTTTTAATTGATTTATCTACTATATTTTCAAATAGGTCCTTTACAAATTATAATCTTGACTTACACTTTTTTTTTAATAGCGAGAATACATTTATAAATTAATGTATTCCATGTAAATACATATACAAGCTTTAAAGTGCCCCATGATGTAGGCTACACATTTTTGTCATATTGAAGTCAAGGTTCACTTTATGAGACTACCAAAAATACAAGTGGGCTGAAAATGACAAACCAGAAACAAAAATGGTCAGCACGAGCCAATCAAGTTCTCATAACAATGCTGAACAGCGGCCCAATAAAGAACTGAAAAATTTACATCCACAATTATTTGCATAACTCATCAAAACCCACTTAAGCTATGAAATCAATGCGACACACAAGCATCTGATATGTGTGTGCGTGCGTGAGTGTGTGTGTGTTTACCCAGTGAATTAAGGTCCTCACGAAAAATTAGAAATCAATAACCAAAATCTATTTAATGACAAACAAAAAAGGCGATACAGCTTTAGCTACTTTTATGGCGCCACAATGTGCGTGTGGGTGTGACAGTGTTTGTGTGCTTGTACGTGTGTGAGTGGGTGGGTGTATTTGTGTTTGTGTGTGTGTAAGTGTGTGTTACCACAAGAAATCAGAATTTATACGCAAAATACTTCTAAGCTGCTGCGTCTCTTCAGAAACGGGTCTCAAACAAATAACAAACTGATTGAAAATACACGTCAGAGTTTATCTGTCTGTCTGACTGTCTGTCTGGCTGTCTGTTTGTGTGCGACGCCAAAAAAATGTTGACATTGTCATAAGAAATGTGCGAAACAGATGAGAAATAAGGCAAACAACAACAACAACAACAGCAACAGCAAAATTGGCATAAAAAGCGCAGATATTTATTATTATTTATTTCGGAGCGTTGCAAAAGATTTCTAAAAATACAAACACCCCAAGAATGAGAGATCATAAATTCTAGCTGTTGTTGGTGAATGGCGTATGTGAGTAAGTATTTATGTGTGTGTGCTTGTATGTGTGTGTGTGTTGCCTTTTGTTGTCGCTGACAGTCAGAACGAAGACCGGAAGTGAAGGGACTCCCTGCTTCATGGCTCCACGCCGAGACAGTGTCAAAAGTGTAACATTAGATTTATATGGCATTCGTTATTGGTGTTGTTGTTGTTGCTGTTGCTGTTGTTATTGTTATTGTTATTGCAACGTCAAGGCATTCACCGCCCAACATAAATCTTCGTCCTGGTGTATTGTGTGGGTGTGTAACCAGGTCAATGCTTTTACCAAATGCTTGTCCATCTTAGAATAAAAAAATGAAAAAAACACAAAAAGAAATTGTCGCTACTTTGTCCCCACTATTTGCCCGCCCCGCTGACCCTTAACACTCACTACTTGTCAACATATGCATTGTGTCTATTTCTCCGTGTGTGTGTG